>CM060965.1:162746873-162776873 GCA_030765045.1 Tenodera sinensis
ACCATTTATTAAGAGGGGTTGCGGGTGCAAAACAGCTTCCCTGTTTCTTCACGATTGGAATGTAAGTAACTCGATTTTTATAGCAGTAATTCCTAATGACTAATGACTTAATGACTCCATGACAATTTGACGAGGGAGCACCTCGACCGAAAGGCGATCTTTTGTATCTATGCCCCTGATGGAGCACCCCTGGGAGAATAGATGAGGTGAATGGATCCGAAGGGTGACCGGAACGTTGCCATGACAGAGCAGAGGGCAAGGTCACTATATTTTTTCAGTTGGAAGCTCCACGGCAGAGGCTGGCTCAGCACGCTTTCTCTCTTACAACTTCAGGCTCATATCCCAAGGGGGCGTGCGACTCGGAAACCGGCCCCCCTCACCTCCTCAGGCTTGTATCGTTCCATGAGGGGGGGGGGGGAACAGCGCTTTCGCCTTCCACTCCAGAGCACGAGATTTCCAGAGCGCATTTATTCCCACTGCCGTGCTGCTGCCGCGATGCTCACCGACGCTTCCAACCCTGAAGGAAACCTAACGGGATGAAGGGTGAAATGAAATGATTAATTTAAATAAATGGAGGGGCAGGAAATTCGGAGGATATAGAAATCCTTCCCACCATTCGCTTGGCGACCTGGGAAAACCCATGAAAAAAATATGACTCAGGAAGGTCGAACCCGTGACCTCCCGAATGCGAGGCACAGACTGGGCTAATACAAGACTAAACATTTGAAGTAATGCTTCTAGGAGGAAGCAATAACACCTACATTCTGAAAAAAAGTTTCCTTTTTAAAATTCACTCCATTTTATAAATGTCAGAATACTGCAACATTTATTTGCAATTATAGTGAAGCAAAACTACTAATTGTCTTGCCGGAACATTTTGCTACGTAACGAATGACCAAGGTACTTACATCAGGTATCACTAAGAAGCAATTTGACGAGTTGTATCGAGATGTTGCATCACTATCAGGGCGTGTTTCTGTAAGTTTATCTTCCTGGAAAGCTGTTGGTGAGTATTCTGTAGCAAATATCAATACAGAAACCAAACACTGGTATTTGTTCTACTTGTAGAAATAATCTGGCACCTATTGGAATACGTGTTGTAAGGATAGATATGAAAAGGAAATTCTTTACATGTCAGCCATGTTAAAGAGAAGGTGCTGCTCTTAAGAACACAGTTAAGAAGTATCCTTTCTTGTTCTCCTCTTCTGGCCCTGCAACCGTTGATGAGCTTTAGCTTCTGCACTATCCTCCTCCACAAATCTCTAACTTTCACCTTCTTTTCCACCGCTAATTCCAATCTTTCTTAAAACTGTTAGATTAACTAACCATCTTGTTTTTGCCTTCCTGTCCTTACTTTCTCTACTGGTACGTAGAGGAAGTATAGTATCCCACCCAAAAATTCGATGTCGAAATTTCACTGGAAACATGTTTTGAGGCCCCCTGAATAAACAACGCATTTTTAGAAAAAGGTCCTGTGTGTGTGTGTGTGTGTGTGTGTGTGTGTGTGTGTGTGTGTGTGTGTGTGTGTGTGTGTGTGTGTGTGTGTGGACAGCATAACTCAAAAACGAAAGTCGGTTAAAAACCAAAGTTGGTATTTAAGTTTAATATCCTTCAAGGATGTGACACGAAGATTTTGAAGAAAATTCCTGCACCCTAAACTACCCTTTACATGGAAATTTTTTCGAAGATTTTTATTTCTTAAAAATGGCTCTAACGATTTTGATTTGAAATGCAATATGTTTAAGATATTTTTATGATAAATGAAATGTATATCTTGAATTGTCTGGCTATAGCCCCTGAAGTCGTACTTATTCTGGATGACTTTTGCATAACTGGTAAACCATAAGAGATAGACTAAATCTTACTACACACTACTTCACTGTTTGCTTTTAAAATAATTTTCATTATCAGCCATCCGGGTTTTCCAGATATTCTCAAATGTTTTCTGTGAAACACATTTAGAAAGTCCAAGCTACTCCTTCTAGGAAATACGTTTGGAAAAATCCACACCACTCTTTTCAACAAGTCAGATACAGTTGAGAAAAATTCAGCATTTCCTCTGTTTGATGTCTTTTGCAAAATTAAATGCCCTCTATTGTTGAAGTGTTTTTATTTTTGGGAACAGGTGGTTTTAGCAGCATATTATAACAAAATTAATAGCAAGGACAAAACAACCACTAATTTCTTATCCTTTTTTAGGTTTCATGATGATTAACATCTATAAACTCATGTAATTTGTGGTATCTCGGTCATATTTTCATTATTCAATATAAACAAAACCTACAAATTCTATTTTTCAAATATTGAAGTGAACCAATTGCAAAACAATGAAGTACAAGATGTTCTAGCTTTGAAATATATCTTTTATAATGTTTATGCAAAACTTTCTTCATTTATTAGGATGTGTTACATTCACATTACCTTTTCTACTGTTCTTCAGCAACCCCGTTTTACAAAAACTTATTCTTCTAGCTTCTCGTTAATATAGATAAACGCTTGTTATTCATTTACAAATATAATTGGAAAAGTCAAACCAATAGAAAGGTAAATGGCTAACTCAAAAAAGTATTTAGCATAAATTGTGCATCTAACGAGATGTCTACTTGTTGCGGCTTATCAGTTATCTAAAGGGCATCCAGAGTGAAGATGCCTTCAGAGACTGTTTTCAGAAAATCCAAGATTTACATTTAATTTGTCTTGAAAATACCTTAAGCATGTGCTATTTGAATCAAAACCGTTAGAGCCGTTTTTGAGTGGAAGTCACTATTCACCGTTTCTCGTGACCATGCAAAGGGCACTGAATTTTCAAGCGATCTCATAGCGATTCAGTTCTTAAAATTGACTATCGCTCTGATCCCTATGTCGCAGGTTCAAACCCGGCCCAGACGAAGGTTTCTAAGTGTGCTTAAAAGCCATAGCCCCATGTCAATAGACTTACTGCCATGCAAAAGAACCCCGACGATGTTGGCAATTTACAGCTTTGTTAACAAACATATGTTTATAAAATATTTTATTCAATATAGGATATACGATTTCACTTTCCTTTCATTCCGTTCCCTTCCCATCTTTCAGGGGAGCTTGTAAGTTTCATGGCGCAAGGCGGTGCCGGACAGATGTCGCGGATGCTTTTTCAAAGGAAAGATTACTCTCCGTGAACACTAGAGGGCTGCTTGGTAGACGAGTTGTTCATCGCCTCTCTAGGTAACTCCAGCAGTGGGGTGGTGCTTCAAGCCTGGAACTTTAGGGACTCCCGCGCGTCTCTGTGGACTGTCTGCTGCAGCCTGAAGCCTCCCGTGATCGTCCTGGAGTGGTAGCCACAAAGACGCATGTAGATAACAGTGTCTTCATTGCATAACCTACACACAAAAAGAAACAGAAGAATAAGCGTTGGTAAGAATAGTTTGTAAAGGAATGAATAGAGAAAGTCAGGCGAATAAAACTAAAAACTAAAATAAAATATGCATATGTAATAACTGGGCTTCTAGGTTCTATACAAGCGTTAATGTACACATTTTGTTTTGTAACTTTATTTGTAATTATACCAGTTATTCAATCTATAAGAATGTGCAGATTATCATAACTAAATAGTTATTTATAACATTTTAATAATCTCCCTGTCTTCTGTCTTTTTTCTCTCGTTGCTCCCACTCTCTCCAGGCAATCCTTGTGAGGTTCATTGGGATTTCTGCATGGTCTTATTCTCCTTCTTCCTGCAGCCTCCGGCCTTCCACTGGTGGTCCAAAATTCTCTCCTATCCTTCTATTTGGATTAGTATTGGTATTATCTTCTATTTCTTACTCTATCTCTCTTACATTTTGCACAGTTTGCATATATATTCTGTTGTTGCATATTCCTTTGTCGAGTTGCTATTGAAGTTGTCTGAGGTGGTATTCCCTTTCTACTCCTAGTGAACTTTTTCCTCCCGTTGTAAATAATCCTCTAAAGGCAATGTTGATACTATTTGCGTCGTCTTAATGTATTTGTACATTTTTCCTTTCTCTACTACGTATGGTAAAGTAGACGAAGTATTGTATTCCACCCAAAAATTCGATGTCGAGATTTCACCGGAAATATATGTTTTGAGGCTCCCTGAATCCAAAAGAAGCATTTTTAGAAAAAGGTCTGTGTGTATGTGTGAGTATGTGTGTCTGTCTGTCTGTCTCTCTGTCTGTCTGTCTGTCAGACTGTGGACAGCATAACTCAAAAGCGGAAAGTCGGTTAAAAATCACATTTGGTATTTAAGCTTAATGTCTTTCAAGGATGTGACACGTAGATTTTGAAGAAAATTTCTCCACCCTAAACTATCCTTTACATGGAACATTTTTCGACAATTTTGATTTTCTTAAAATGGCTCTAGCGATATTTTAATTAAAATGACATATGCTTGAGATATTTTTATGACAAATGAAATGTATATCTTGAATTTTCTGGTCGTAGCCCATGTAGTCCTATTTACTCTGGATGACTTTTGCATAACTGGTAAACCGTAAGAGATAAACCAAATCTTACTTTACAAAATATGTAGATCTTGCTAAAATACACAATTTATGTCTGACTAAATCTTTTTGTGGAGTGAACCCCATTTCGGAGATATTCCTTATTTGTGTGAGTTTTGGAGAACATACTTCTGTCAAACGGAACATCGTTATTCATTTTTTATATGTTAACCGTGCACAGAGAACGGAATTTGAAAGATTTAAAATATTTGACTATCGCTCAAAGTTTACTGTCTTCCCATATTCTCCTTGCACCCACAAGGAAATAAGCAATAAGATAATTTCTGAAAATGTTTATCTTAACTAACACGAAGAAGTTATTGGAATGTTTGTACGAATGGTTAGTACAAGAGTAGAGAAAGTCATGCGAGTGCAACACACAAAATTTTTTAGTTAACTTTTATACGGTCCATGGCCTGTTATGCATTGGAGTACTCCCTGCTTTGGTTTAATGTGTCGTAACCTTATTTTTTCTTTTATATCCGGGAAAATACGTATCAGATGCTCTTTTTCCAGCTTCTAAATTTTGCCATTCCTACTGCCATTCTATTAATGTGATTAATTATTTCTCCTTTTGTATTGCAGTTTCTTCATATTATTTCTTCAATCTTCCTGTGTTCACCTTTCTTCATTCAATATGTTGGATTCCTTAAGCGTATGTCTAAAATAATCAATAGGCCATGCTCCTATAGTTACAAAAAGTGCCATTGTTGCTGTCGTTCCAGAAGCTCCGCATCTTCTTAACAATATGTCGTTGGGTGCCGCTAATTAGTTTTATGTTTTGCTTTATTTTCAATCTATAAACCAATGTACTAGTTGCGTATCCTGTTGCACCAATAACAAAGCTCATACGGTATATCCTTGTAGCATCAAATGGGACTCTATAAAGCCGGTGTCCCACGGTCCAATTTTTTTTACCAAATCTTTTGCATCCAGTGGAATTGACAGAAACCATGTCTGTCACACTATGATTCATTTTGCTCCAATACAAATGACAGTTTAGCAAGCGAGAGAAATAAACATAGCGGACGCGAATATTAATTTAGCAATTGCTATATTAAGTATAGGTTTGGGATATATTTCCATGAGTCTCAGTAGGAAGAAAAGATGTATTAGAAGTAAAAAATATTGGTGGACACGGTCATGAGAATAGGGCACGGGCCGAGGCGTATTGGTTCTACTACAAAACGAATTGAGGTTAGAGGACCAGGAAAACTATCGCAATTTTCTACGAATTGGTTAAGATTTATTTCTCAAAATTTTACATCATATAGAAGGCAAAATTACATACCAGGATACAAATATGAGAAGCAGGAAAGAGATAAGGAACAATTGCAATGGTTTTAATCTTAATAAGGATGGACTGGAGATTTGAACTCATTTCATAACATAAAAAATAAACATACTGTTAACTGGATTTCTTATCATTTATGAAATATATCTACGTAATAACCACCTCAGTAATATATGTTAATGGTCACGAAAAATCGTTAATGAATCTTCCAGAAAAAAATTAAACGTTTTATTAAAATATCCATCACGTTAAAAGAGCCAGGAGCCGTACATACAGAACAGCTGACTACATGTTGCCTGCGCAGTCCGCCATATTGTTGCGTTACAGGCGCTGATTGGTTATTTTCAAGATGTTGGATGAAAACAGATGCAACTCAATCGCATTGTATACAAATAGGTTGGACACAAAAAATAGGATAGAAATTGTATGGAACAAAATTGTATCCAACTCATTATGTCTCACGGTGCACTATGTTGTACACAATGTTTTGGATCAAAAAGTTGGACCGTGGGACACCAGCATAACTTTTTGGACAATCTTCGCAAGCTTGATGACACATTAACCACTTTGGCTCTCACTTTTCGAATAAGCTAATCGTAAAATAACATTTGTCATCAAATCTATACCTAAATATCTGAAAGTCTTTTCCCTCTTGATCTAATGTTGCATTTTAATGACTGGACCTGTTTTCATTTGTCCTTTTAATAGCAGGTAGATACAACACATCAATCAACTAATGTTGGCACCCATGAAGGAGCCTAACTACTAGACACACTTTGGCTGCGGCCATTGGCAACCTGGAAGCCACGGATGCGTAGAAGCATTAAACGATATCGCACTAAGAAATTGCTCTTTGAAAACGAGGTTACACATAAAAGCGATAAACGAGTCGCTTTATTATTGCTTTTATTCAGTACTTCCTGCAGCTGCTTTATATATCACCGTGGATGATGTAGCTCGCATTCCAGAATGATAACGCACCAGGTTTAATGTGCCGTATCTAAACTGCTTTTTTAAACAGCTTCAGTTTCAATGAGAACAATAAAATCGCAATAACAATGCCCCGCGTATCACTTCCACATGAAGTTCATTATATCGCTTGTATTTAACTGCTGGAAAACTTCCTTTATTTCCGTGCCCTTACACAAGTGCACTAGTAATCACGCCAGCAAATCGACTGATACTTTCAGGGGCAGTTAATTCAAGATATCGGAAATTATAGCGAGGACTTTAATTCTGAGTATAAGGCAAGCAAATGGTATGAGTTCAGAAAGAAACTTAAGAAAAGAGCGAGAAAGCTCCGCATGCTTGATAAACATTTTACATACTACACTTAATTATGTAATCAAGTTTGAAACTGAGGTTTTACTTATGGACGCTCTTTAATTGCGCAGCGGACTGGCGAGAATTCCTTACATAATACAGTTTAAAGAAATCTGATGTGTTGCATTCACATGATTTTCTCTTCTCCTGTACTAACTATTCTTACAAAATCTTATTCCTATTCTTCGTGTCAGTCGAGATAAACATTTGCAGAAACTATGTATCTTCTTGCTTATTTCCTTGTAGACACAAAGGGAATATGGGAATACTCAAATCTTTTAAAGCTTTCAACTTCCGTTCTGTTTGCACGGTTAACATAATTACAATGAATAACGATGTTCCACTCGACGAAAGTGTTTTCCAAAACTCTCACAAATAACAAGGAATATCTCCAAAATGGTTCACTCTACCAAAAAAATAAATGGACATAAACTGTGTGTTTTAGTAAGATCTACATTTTTTATATTAAGATTTGGTCTATCTCTTACGGTTTATGAGTTATGCAAAAGTCATCCAGAGTAAATACGACTACATGGGTTATAGCCAGACAATTCAAGATATACATTTCGGTTGTCATAAAAATATCTCAAACATATGGAATTTTAATCAAAATCGTTATTGCCATTTTCGAGAAAATCAAAATTTTCGAAAAATGTTCCATGTAAAGGGTAGTTTAGGGTGGAGTTATTTTCTTCAAAATCTTCGTGTCGCATCCTTGGAAGACATTAAAGTATTTGGATACATAGATATCTCAATCACAAGTATGATGGCTCTGAAACAAACAATTGCTACGCCTTCAGAATTGCACCTCTAATTTTGTTGATAAAGTCGTTTCGTCTATCCTGCAAGCCGAAATGTAGAACAAAAGGAATAGAAGTAAACTATTCTCTTAAAGGAACAACATATTGTCAGCATTAATTTCAGAAAATAAGGATAGTATGAAGTAAAGTCACGGACACAGTTACAAATTGAAGTGAGAAAGTTGGGCTGTGGAACTATGTCCTCAGAATGCAGACTGCTTGGACTTCAATAGAAAAGTAATTAAGTAGAAAATAAACCTGTCCTGTTTCTGAACATTTCACCAGGCCTTTGAATTTGCGTGCAACTGTAGTTTGTAGCACCGATAACATTGAAGAAATTACTAATCAGAGAACCCTTGTCTCACAGTTCGTAAATAATTGCCTTGACCTTGAGCAACAGCTGATTTTGTGGCAACAAGGACATATGTACCTACATGCTTCTTGCAGTCAGTTTTTCACTCTGCAATTCCACCACGTGCAAGATATCCATGAATGTTTGTTTGGAGAACCCAAATATAACTTTAAATTCTATGTTGTCACATCCTTGAAAATGTATTGAACTACATGTAAATTTCCTATTCGTATTTTGCTAAAACACTGCATATCGCGAAAATGTAACGTTAAAGTACACCCATTTATTGCACAACTTTTAGTAATACATGTAATTGACAATAATTCATCCTCAGGATATGGTAGTTGCAATTACATACTTGAAATAAAGCAGTAAAGCCGTCTAAATTGAGTATCACGGTCAACACTCCACATCGTGCGATGAAAGCAATAATGGCGGCCATTCTCTAATTGTTTATAGAACTGAGATTCGATCTTTGGTGATACTCGACTGAATAGGGTTGTAGATCGGTCTTGCAACTCATTTCAGAGGTAAATGAACACTTCAGCACTAAAGAAATCTCTTAAGTATTTTCTTGCAACCCAACAAACTTCGCACAAATGGAAGATGTTATTCAGTTTTTTATATCTTAGCCTGCAAAGAGAACGGAATTTGAAAGCTTTAAAACACTTGACTGTCACTCAAAGCCTACTATATTCCCATACTTCCCTTGCACATACAAGAAAATTAGTATCTAAACTAATAACTATAATAAGATAGTTTCTACAAATGTTTATCTCAACTAACATGAAGAAGATATAGGAATAAGAGTTTGTAAGAGTGATTAGTACAAGAGTAGAGAAAGTCATGTGAGTGCAACACATCAGATGTTTTAACCTAACACGCACATATACAATACTAAAATAATTAAGGTACTGCGTTCTACCCAAAACATCGATAACGAGATTTCAATGGAAATACACGTTTTGAGGTTCCCTGAAATAAAAAAAAAAGCATTTCAGAAGCAAGTCCTGTGTATGTGTGTGTATGTGTGAGAGAGAGAGAGGGGGGGGGGAGGGAGAGCGAGAGAGTCTTTGTACAGAATAACTCTAAAACGAAACGTTGGTTAAATACCTAATTGGATACATAAATTTAAACTTCCAAGGTTACTTACTACACGAAGATTTCCAAACAGAAAATCGCTCTACCTCAAATTACTCTTTCCGTGCAAAATGTTTCGCAATTTTTTATTTTCTCAAAAATGGTTTTAAGGATTTCAATTAAAGTAACCATACATTTAAGATGTTTGAACGACAAATAATTCCTATGAGTTGAATGTGCTATAGCCTGTGAAGTCCCCTTCATTCTGAATGACTTGATCTATAAATTGATAAATCGCAAGGGACAGACAAAATCTTACTACATAAAGAAGGTAGATCTCGTCAAAGCGTGCTATCTGCACAACAAAGTCTATGGATCAACCATTTCTGGATATTCTTTTTATTCGTTTGGATATTAAAATACTTTCATGTGTCAAGTCATTCTTGTTTTTCTTGGGTCATGCAAAGGATTTCAAAGCCATCACATAACGATCTATATTTTATAAATCTGACTAGAGTATTATCTACACTTATGGCTGACACAAAATTTAATGGCGGATGGCAGGAGGAGCTGGTCAAACCAAATTCGGTCAGAGGCTTGCCGGCTCATGCTGTGAAATCACACTGTAAAGCCGGTGATATGTAATTTGGACCCACAAAATTTATTTGTGTAACTGGAAAGAGCAAGTAGTCTGGTATCAGCTGCCATTAATTCTTTTGTCTCCCATAAAAGTAAATTTGTAAATGTGCAAATAAAGTGCATCTCGATTAACAAGAAGTAAATACTAGCCTACCTCTGTGGTACGGGGGTAGCGTGTTTGCCTCACCTCAAGAGGTCCCTAGTTCTAAGCTCGGTTAGGGTGAATTATCTCGATAAGGTGCTTTTCCAGGATTTTCCCTTATAGATGAGTGTCGGATAACTAAGCTGTGTGGATGCTGGACTCACCAGTTTCCTTCGTCGTCCGATATAGCCAAATGGTTAAAGGACGTTAAATCTTACGTGTTGCACTCGCATGACTTTCTCTACTCTTGCATAAACTATTCTGACAAACACATACTATTCCTCAATTTAATTAGCTAACTAACCCCGTGGTGCAACAGACCTTTTCGGGCCAAAACCTACTGCCCGGCTGCTGCGACTCCCACCTCTGCCCACTGCAGGCGTCACCAGTGGGGCGCAGTACTGCAGGTGGGATGTGGTCACCGCCCCGGTCCCTCCCAGCTGGTTATGCGGTCTTCCCAATCAGGAGCAGCTACTTCTCAATCAAGTAGTTCCTCAATTGGCCCCTCAGGGACCTAACGAGGCTGAGTGCACCCGGACCAGATCTCCCAGCGGGAGAAAATCCCTAAGTCGGTACCCAGAATCGAACCCGGGTCTCTCGCCTGGTAAGCAGTAGCCCTACAATTGCACTAAGAGATGACCCTATTTCTCTATATTATACTGCATGTTATTCGAGATAAATATATGCAGAAATTACATGATTGTTAATTTTCTTGTGTGAACTAACCTTCATTGATCATAAGTGCTTCGGCCCCGGTTGCATGTTGTCGGTATTTAAGTTATGTTTGCAGAGAGGTTATCTACCACCCCTACCTAAAGGGGTAGGTTGGGTAGGAACGGTACAGTTGCGTAGCAGTGTGTCATCCTTCCCTTCCCTGCCTCCTCTACTGTCAACAAACATGGAGTAGAAACGGGTACAGTAAAGTAGCTCTCAACCTAACGTCGTTTGCAACTGCGGCCGAAACCTAATCATGAGAAAGTTTGTGTTTTCTGTCCGTAACTCTGCGAACTTCCTTTTTGTTTTCCTAGGCCAGGCAATGAAAAAGGAAGTAAATGTGAACATTTGTTGTTTTGTGCTCAATACTTTCAGAGTTACTAGATGGCAAAACAAGTCTTTTGGCAAAAGAAAATTTACAACAAATCTTCACACGAGAAATAACAAAGAGTTTAATGATAGAAACAGTAAAGAAATTATGATCAATAATATTAGTAGGTATATAAGAAGTTAAACGTGACCTAAAACAATGTGCAGAAAGTGTGCAATAGCAAGTGTGTTTATCACCTAATACTTCAAATAAGAAACCAACCTTTTCCGAAGAACAATTTCTAGATATATGTGAGAGTGCAATGTTTAGTATATGTGAAAATGAGAGAGTTCGATCTATTTGTGTTTGGAGGACTTAAAACTACTGTTTCTAACAATCTCTCAATTCAAAATGTGCAAATATATTGTGACACTGGCCGACAGCGGCGGCGCACATCAAATGACGTTCAGGGTCAAGCTACCTCACCACATGCCAGGGCGGCGAGCATCAAAGGCACTCAAGGTCAGGCTGCCTCGCGCCACTGCTTGTGAATACGTGACTACTATGGAGCGCGGCAGAACAAAGCGTATCTAGAACCTTCGTGAGTCGTCTGGCTGCCAACAAGTTCGAGAAAAGGTGAATTTTCCAGAAAAGTCATACTCGCTATATAAGGAGGCGAGGCGGTTAGGAATGTGTGTGTATACAGTCGTCGTCAGAGAATTGGGACGTCGACGTAAAGGCAACGACGCAGTTTTAGTGAGTGTTGAGTGATTGTATTGTCAAAGCCAGTTATTTGTTAAACAGAAAGCGAAGAAAGACAGAAAATTGTATGTTAAGGTTATGAGAAGACAACTGTGAGTTGTAATGTCACGAAGAGCTGCAGGCTGTATTAATGGCTATAAAAGGGAAGCGTTTTTGTGATTCAATTAGAAAGAAAAAGTGACAGAAAAATCAATTAGACTGGACTTGTCATTTTGTTAGAATATCATTGGATAGTTTTCGTTCGGATTGCCCAACAGTAGATGACAGCACAATCATTTAATTGTGTTGCTTTTCAAAAAACAATAGGAATAAAGCGCGCAGCAAGAAATATCCACAGTTTTATTAGTAGTAGTATAGCTTTTAGTTTCCAAAAAAGTTGTAATCTTGAACAAATAAAATTGTCATTATATCATAAATTATAACAAAATATATCAACGTAATTTGTCCGTAAAAACGTTGAACGGAAGCATAAGTTTGGAATGGATACATTGTGTAGTACGTCTTCACTAAGTATACATTTATTCAAATTTTTGTAGTGCAATTGGGTTACTGAGTGAGCCCGATTACGTGCACGTGAATTGTCACAACGCTGTGTAGGGGAGTGTAGCGTGTTAGCGAGGTTCCACCAAGCACCCAGGAACCTCTGGATTAACGGACCTAACACTACCATCTAAGTTGTACAAAAATGGCGTCGACTGTTGGTCCTGATTTCTGAGGTGTTTCCACACGCTACCCTTCGTATTGTTTTCTATGCCCTTTGAGTTTTTGTTTCTTATAACAATTCCTATGTAAATTTGTCTTCACATTAGCAAAGCGAGTGTTTAGAAACTTATTTGAGCAGTATAGGGAACGGGAATAAATCTAATAATGTGTTGACTGCGCCCTGTGCTATCCACGTGTTCATGTTTATTGTGTTCCATCTAAGACTATGGCTACGTTAGCCGTATAGTGTGGTTAATTTATATGTTTGCAAGTACAATTTGTGTCACGATTACAGTGGTGAGAGGTTGTTGAAAAAAACTGTTCCAGTAGTGCACGCTATTGTTGTCATACCTCAACCTAACCTCAAACATGACAATGCACCGTAACTGTTGCATTCCCGGATGCAAATTAAAAATGATAAACTTTCAGTTAAAACAAAAGGTAAATTGGAACTTAACGCTTGTAAATTCAGTATTTAATTACTATAAATTGCAGCGTTATGCGTGTTGCCGGTGTGTATATAACATGGTGAATAGTGAAAGACAAATTTCGAGACGCCGCTCGCCTACAGTTTTACCCATGTAAGTAGTATGCTGCTTGTATTTATACATTATCTTTTGTCTTTGTAATTTAAATGTGTAGCTGTAGTTTAGAAGAAATGTGTAGACTATAGCAAAGTTGCTTTACAATGCTGATTTAAGGTTACGTATTTCATATATTTCATTTACAGTGCTGTTTTAGGGTTATTATTTTTAATATTTCATCTGCTTTTGTGGATTCCCCCGTCATGAAGTGCTGAGTTTTATTGTTGTTTTATTGTTGCAAACTGAGTAATCATAAGTTTTCAGTAAAAGTAAGAGCAAAATTCCACCCTAAAGCTTTTGAATTCAGTAGGTAGCTTTAGGTTATTCTAAATAGCAGCATTTGTATATCAGCCATCCAGTATATGTTTTGTGTAGGTATATAACATTCTGCACATGGTACAGTGTGAAAAACAGTGTAAACAATGATTAATAATTCTGAGTCAACTCAATGTCAACATTTCTGTTTTATTTAAGTAACATGCTGCTTGCAGTTTTGTCTATCTTCTTTGTAATTTGAGTGTGTAATGCAGTTACATAATGGCATGTAGACCTGTAGATTGCATGAATGATATTTAAGGTTATATATTTCATTGCCCATTTATTATCGTTTAATATTAAATGTCATTCTTTTTTGTTTACTTGAGGTTATGTTTAAGACAGTGTTTTTGTGTTTAACACAGCCCATATTCACAAAATAGGCGTGTTATTACACAACTTTTTGTTATTTTACTGCGTTGAAATCGTAGCCTGTAGACGAGTTGTTTATAAGTAGTTCCCACCACATAGGCCGCCATCTTGAATCACAGTGTCAGGTCCGGTATTTAGGAGGTCCTGAAGCACCCTCGTTAGTGCGGGATTTTTCTGTCGACAAGTTGCGCCGGCAGCGAGAAGGGAATGTCCCGGTGACAACCATGGTCTGAGGGCCCTGGGTGCCACGCACGTGGAGTTGAGCGTGGAGTAGGAGAGGAGTTTTGTCCTTTAATCATGATGTTCACGTGTGTATTGGCGTGTGGGTAGTTGGTGCATGTCATTAGGGGTATCTTGCAGATTTCGTCGCAGGGCCGTCCGTTGTGATCGTGGTATTTTTGTCCAAAGTCCACCTCTGTAGCATGATGGTTAGTATATCTGCCTCACGTTCAATAAGTCGCGAGTTCGAATCTCTCTTAGGGTAAGTTATCCGGATAAGGTATTTTTCCGATGTTTTCCCTTATCCTGAGAAGACGAATGTCGAGTAACTTAAAGCTCTATGAACCTCGGGCTCAGTTGAGCATCATTTCACTCATTTCAGTCACTCACCGTCCGATGTGACATTACGTTGGAGGACGTTAACAAAAAAACAAAACATAATCCAAGAAATAAACCATAACACATAAACAAAACACAAATATCTCATTGTTTACAGTTAATCATAGCTTTACTATTCAAAGTAAATTAATGCTCTGTGGTATAGGATTTCCAAAACAGTGTTTGTAGATGTTAATACTAATAGGATAAGTGATGCCATAATCTCATGTAATTATGGGAATATAGAAAAAATGAAAGTGTTGAAAAAAATAGGCATTGAACCTGCCTCATCGGACCTGGACGAAGTACACATACTTCTCATCAAAAATGCAGAAATTGTGATGGAAAGAATATCCAAAAATGTTCAAATATGTAACAAGGACAAGAAGAGAAGTCGTGATGATACAGAGGACCCAGATTATGACGCTACAAGGCTCCAAAATGCTGCAGGTTATGAAAAGTATTGTAAAAACTTTAACTCAATTCTTCTCAGTTGTACACTTTTTGATTCTTCCATATACATTCTTAGAAAGCCATTACAGATAACCACATGAACTGTTGACTGAACATTTACAAGATTGTAATTAAATCTAATATGAAGGGAATTTGTTGAATATTATACAGTTCCTGAAAAACAAGTTTTAACATAAATTATGACAGTCAAATGGACTTTCGGAAACAATAAACATAAAACCATTAATATTTAAAATAAACCAATTCACATTACTGAAGGGCAATACATACCAAATGACCTACGAAAGTTTAAAGTTTGTATCTCAGATGCACCCGAAGTAAAGTGCATCAGAAATTTGTTAATTTAACATGGGGAGTATTGGCAGGGTTTTCTCACCTTGAATGATAGTCAGATCTTTTAAAATTGGTAGCTATGTGATGTTTAAAATTCCGTTCTCTTTGCATGTTAAGTATTGGAAAATTCAGACAAATAACAGGGAAGATTTGGTCTATTTCTTATGGCTTACCAGTACCTGTGCAAAAATCATCCAGAATAAAGAGCACTTCAGAAAATTCAAGATACAAATGTCATTTTTCATAAACAAATCTTAAACATAGGGTACTTTAATCAAAATTGTTGGAACCACTTTTGATAAAAACAAAATGTTCGATAAATGCTCAACTTAAAAGGCAGTCTGGGATGGGAGAATTTTCTTGAAAATCGTGTCTCATTATTGGAAGATGCTGAACTTAAATACTAAGTTTGGTGTTTAACTGACTTTTCGTTTTTTAGTTATCCTGTTCATAGACAGACACACATGCACACATAAATACTTTTTCCAAAAATGCTTTTTTTATGCTCCGAGGATCTCAAAACATGTTCATCTCGATATCAAAATTTTTAGTGGACTGCAGTGCTTCCCCTTCTTACCATGCGCAGTAGATAAAGTAAAAATGAAAAAATAAGAGTTTCAATAGTTAGACTTACGCCTATTTTGTCGGATGCCGACGTTTTAGAACCAGTTCTGATAAGATAGGGAAGGGAGAAGGGAAACTGTCTTTTGCTAAGACCCCTAACAAAAAACGTTACACTGAACCGCACCAGTATGTGTTCATTGGGAAAAATACGCATAACTAACTATTGAACAGCTAATTTTTCCACTTTAAATTTTGGGATTTCTGTAGAAACCATGTGAAAGTACCACATCAGACTTTTCTTTCCCTTTTTCAGGTTTAATGTTGTTTAACCGGTTATATTATATCAGGCGATGAATGAAATGGATGAAATGATGCTTAGATGAGCCCAAGGTCCATAGAGCTTAATTACCCAACATTCATCTTTCAGTCTAAGGGAAAACCCCGGCAAAAACTTTATCCAGAGTAATTCTAACATTCAAACTCGGGACCTCTTGAATGTGAGCCTGACTCGCTACACACACATACACACACATAACAGAGCTGGATCAGATCTTTTGTCCTTACGCTCATGACCTTACAATTTTGTCCTAGAAGAATTACATATATAAGAATCCACAACTAATAGCTATTTATGTGCCAAGTACGCAAGATGAGGCTGTAGAGAACAAATTATTTCGGACGTGTTCACTAAAGCCTTTGCGTACGTGGTCCATACCATACTTTTAGTAAAATAGCACTAAATTGTATTAAATAAAATAAACATACTACTCGCACATTTTATCTTGAGTTCTTAGATGATGTTGTTGAAGACGGCACCAGGACATTTCATTTCTTTTTCGCACTCGTACTTTAAATTTAAAGCCCTTAGTTGTAGTTTCCGCAATTGTTTTTCCAGGTTAGCCAACGGTTGAAGTAAAATGTCACACACGTGGCTTCCTCTTTTACTATTTACGGGAGTTAAGGGCGCCAATGCTGGATGTGCTTCAGGCAGTTAGTACTTTAAAATCATCAACGATTGAGTGGATAAATCGCAAAAGTAAACCAGTATTAAACGCAAAAGAACAGCGAAACATGTAATGCGATATAATAAAATGTACAATACCTCCTAGGAAGAGCAGCCCATACAATTGCGGATGTAGAAGGTAATGCTTATTCTGAGCACTACACAACTTCATTACTGAAAATAAGAGGACATTTCAATCCGAGCCGAAAACATTGAATCAGAGCTGCTGCCAGAAAAATAGAGATTAGTATGCGAAGGGATATGCTCCAATTAAACACCGGTGCAAGGGAAGAAGTGTTTTGTTTGTAAACGATGATGTTATACATAAAAATTCAGACACTGAAAGCTTCCTCATTATGCTCCAAATACTCAATACTTAAAACTACTTTGTGTTTAAAAGAAAATATTGAATCAAACATTTTTATGAAGTAATCGCTTTTCGTAAGGTAATTCTGAGAGATGTGAAGGAAAATAATTAATTGAAGGTTTTCTCTACTCACGCGACAATTAGCTGTTTTAGAAGGTGTGTACAAAAAAAGAACTTCCTTTCTCGCCCAGCACTGAGAAATGGTGCATAGCATTGAAGTACCGATGTAGTTGAACTGGAAGAAACGTTACTATTCACTGATCGTTATCTAATTCTACCATTTTCCTGCTGCATCAGACATACGCTCAAGTATATAAATTGCAGATTTATGGAGCATAATTTAGAATTCACTGTTCTCATAGATTTAATCTATTAGTAATTGGCGTTATACTGAAACACGAGCTTTCTGCTAGAGTGTTGGTTGAACGAGCATATGCCACCAAACCAGAACTCGGATCCTCGGTATAATCACTGCAGTACTTACATATGAACAATATCTTGAGTCTTAGAATGTAGCACAGAGAATGTAGTGCTATGAACGGTCCGAGTCAAGAAGATGAAGAAAACTTATGCTTGGCCAGAGTAACAATTGAGCATCGTTGTCCTCATTCCACTGTTACCACTTGCGCATTTCGCTGTTTCGCGTGACTTTTGTTGCTATTCTCACGTGCTATTATACCGATTTGCTTTTGTGTTTTACTTTTGCATTTAACCAACTCAAACAGAATTTTAAGTACCTGTTAAATTCTTTAAGCAGATCTAGCATCGACACTACAAACTCCCATAAATATTAAGAGAAGGAACCATGTGTTTAGCCTTTTACTTCAGCCGTTGGCTAACCTGAAAAAAAATATGGAAACTAAATTCACGGCCTTCTATAGTACAACTTGAAGTGCGACAGGACATAAAAAGTCCTGTTGCTGTCGACGGCAACAACGCCTTCTGAAAGCTAAAGTGTGCAAGTATTATGCATCTATGACTTTGTGAAATATTCTACACAGTAGTTCCTGTTTATCACTTTTCTTCTTCCTCAGAACATTGTGTGTACAGCACATTATGGTGAGTTGATGTTTCCAAGAAAAGAAAGTGTTACATACATATTTATTCTTGGCACTGCCAGCTACCAGGAACTGCACCTTTCTGTTCTGCTAGCTGTTCTCATTTGCCTGTTTTCTTTCCGTGCAGTTGCAGTCCATCACTATTTCCATTCTGTCCAAGGACGCCATTTTCACGTTACCTTTCCAGTCATAACTTATTTTAGCTTTCATTAGATTTGTCAATGTCGCTTTGATTGCTCAGTTTCTTGTACAGTAAACTCTAGGTTTATTGGACCTAAAGGGGCCAGGAGTTGTCCGGAAAATGGAAAGTCCGTTAAATAGTAAAATGAATAAAAATGAAGCAAAATCAATTGAAACTGTTTTACTGGTACATACCATTTACATGATTTACTCTTGGTTAGAAGTCGTTCCCTGTGAAGTTGTGGGTTTGAAAAAAGTGTCAATATCCATTTGCTTCCCACTTGAATATTACTTCTTGATGATTAAGGAGCAAAACTGTCTGAAATGTTCATAATAGATTGGCACTGGTGGGTATGAAGATCCATCTACGTGAGAAATCACATCATCCATGTGGTCTCTTATTACAGATAATTTAAGTGCACAGTTCAAAGATTCATCATCACTGTCGTCGTCTTCATCTTCATCCTCTTGTAGTACACTTGCAGCGATCTCTTCTGGTAACCTGGGAGTGCCCAGAGAATGCCCAATTCAGACTGAAGCTAAGAGTCATGTGAGCTCGATCCGACAAACAGCGGAATGCCACATAGCAGATCTTGTAAATTTCATTTAAACTTATTTTATAACCAACGACAAATTTAGTCCGTTAAATCCGAAGAGTTAGAAAAAAGAGTGGTTATTGGATCTCTCTTAGTCTTTTCAAAAGTCATGACGACCTTGCTTTTACAAGTTTCCCTTCTTTCGACTACATGTTTACTGCTCTTTCCCAATTAAAATAGGCAACAATGATATATACACATTAACGTAACATCTAAAACACATGACTGAAAGAAGAAGCATTTTATTCATAAAGTCGATCGCATTTTATGTTTCATACCATCAGAACTGCTTCAAAAATAATATTTGAGTAGTACATGACAAATGCATTAACCTCTTACTGCAATATGCATCTATTAATGTATATCAAGAGTCTATAAATAAGACAATTTGAGGGGAAATGACACTGGTTAGTTTCTGCAAAAACCAACCTGATGTAACATTCCCAGATATCAGTTGAGTATCACTTTTTATTGGCTTGAGGACAGTATCAAACAGTGACATGCATGATGTTTCTCCAGCGGTGTCAGTCACGCCATACATCGTGCTGTGAATGAGGTTATGTTTGCCCGATCATGAAGAGCTTTTGGGGGCATTAATGTCAACCACTCCATGTACTTCATGGTCTTATGTAGAATCTTAAAAAAAAAAAAAAAAAAATAAAACTAGAAGACCCATTGAACACCAAAGAATGTAACCTGACATCTCTTCTTCGTCCTGTTTGATCACCACCATCGTTACCTTCTTCATCCACATTAAATTTCTAACACTTTATTTTCCCAAGTGCAGCTAAATTACAAGTACCAATCTTTGCTCTAGAAATAGAAATTCATCCAATCCTCGATTTGTAGTTTGTGAACTTGCAGCTTCAGGTTCGTAGATCTTAGCTTCATGAAATAGGACGATGTTCTAGAACAGCCATATTCAACCTGGGGTACACGAAGACTTCTTGGGAGTACATAGAATTTAAAATATGCATACAGTCAGTATACTATTTCCTGAGTGATAACAAACAACGAAAAATAATACAATTTTAAACATGAATGCAGCCAGCATAACGTGTTCCCTAAATTATCACAATTAATAACGAAAAATATTTCAGCCAGAGACATTTGAATTGCCCTCTGTCCAAGAATCCATTTTGCTTACTCTAGTGGTTAGTTAGCACTGCTGACGAGCTTTTGGAAATAATGAAATTTCACCAACATAAACTCAGATTACAGTTTCTAAAATAGTATCCAGAAATTGAGACAGACGATAATACCCAAGAATGGATTACAAATTCGTTTTACACCATCGCAATTCATCCCTCTGATTCCAAGAAATTAAAAGAACGCCTTTTGAAAATGTATGTTGAAAGTTCGCAGAAAAACATGTTAATTTGTGATTTCTGGTGTTATGCACCCAAAGAGTACACTAAACTTAGCAATACTACCTTTATACAACTTCTTCCATTCCCCTCTAGCAATTTATATGGGCAAGGTTTCTCTGTATTGACAGTAATTAAGACGAAAGAATAAATCGCTTGAATCCAGAATCACCATTGCTACACTAGCGAAGATTCAGGCGCAAATAGAGGACCTGGTGTCCATAAAAAAAACCTGAGCCATATCATAGATAGATCAGAAACATACAGAATCTCATAGTTTTTTAATTTGTAACGCAGTTTCTGTATTTATTTTATGCATTTATAGCATGATCTTTTTGTAGTGTTTAATAAGTTACAAACTTTTAAATTTAATTTGGATGTGTTTATGTATAATTTGTATTAAGTATAACTCTACTTAGAACGCTTAGAACCTAGGCCTAGGGGAAATTTCTACAAATGTTTGTCTCCATTAACATAAACCAGATAGAGGAATAAGCGATTGTAAAAATAGTTTACACAAGAGTAGAGAAAGTTATACGAGTGCAATGCATATATTTTTGGTCATTGTTTTGCAAAACTCTTCCTGTAAGGACAATATGTTCAGCATTTGATCATTGCAGAAAATATCATTTCAACGATGTAGCGCTTTAAATGCTTAGTTTACTAAATACGAAACTTTATGCTGCGACGTTATTCGCAGGGAAGGTTATGCAGCATACTTACATATCGATAATAGGTACAATCTATTCTAATTATGCGCACTCAGGGACTCAGCCGTACATGTACACGCTCAATGAATAAATAAAGTTTCTCTACCGATGACAATTTCACATTTACGTTCCATTAGATTTATACTAGTCATATAAAACGTGATTCTTTTGTCCTTGCTGCTTCACCAACAATATACGTATTTTACTTTCTCTACTACGTATAGTAAGTAGAGGAAGTATTGTATTCCATCCAAAAAATTCGATGTCGAAATTTCACCAGAAATATGTTTTGAGGCCCCCTGAATAAGAAAAAGCATTTTTAGAATAAAGTTTGGGTGTGTGTGTGTGTGTGTGTGTGTGTGTGTGTGTGTGTGTGTGTGTGTGTGTGTGTGTGTGTGTGTGTGTGTGTGAACAGAATGACTCAAAAACGAAAAGTCGGTTAAAAACCAAACTTGTTATTTAAATTTAATATTTCTTAAGGATGCGACACGAAGATTTTGAAGAAAATTCCTCCACCCTAAACTATCCTTAACATGGAAAATTTTTAAAAATTTTTGATTTGCTCGAAAATGGCTCTAACGATTTTAATTATTGTCATCTCAGTTATATCACAAATTAATATATATTTATATGCAAATTACCATCAGTTAACTGCTAATGTCTTCGGTTTATAACATTTTACTGGCTACCTTTTAATGATAAAGCTTAAAATTGGCAAATAACTTCAGTTCATAATAATGATACAAAATGTTCGCTACACTGGAGGTAAAATGATTATTGGTCTGGCAAGCTAGACAGTAGCAGAGCTTTTCAACAGGTGCCCATATGTTGTGGTCAGTATGTTTCCTGTCTGAAGTTGAGAGTGTCACAACTGAAAGCATGGGATGGAAAAATGAAGAGGCGATAGAGGAAGAAAGACGGATTACAATATCATGCCTCCAAAACGCTAAAACATTCAATAGTTGAAGTATTAAATAGAATCATTACTACTGTTAAGAGTAACATATTCAGATGTAATAAAACAAAAGCTTACAAAAACAAAGCAAGAACTGGTGGGCCTTCAGTCATGACTCAGGCTGCAACATGTCAGATAGTAGAAAGGTGAAAATCTGATGTGTTGCACTCACATGACTTTCTCTAGTTCTTACAAACTCTTATTCCTCTATCTTCTTCGTGTTAGTAGAGATATTTACAGGAATTATCTTACTGCTGATTTTCTTATAGATGCAAGGGAAACATGGGAATCCAGTAGGCTTTCAGTTTCAGTTTCTTTATTATCAAGGTTTGGCCTGGTGCCGGTACATTAGGCCCGGCTTGCAGCCTATAACTGGGATAGACTTATAATTAGGGAAATTTACAATATTTAGTTAAAAATTCATACGTTGACCAACCTTAGATCACTGAGAACAGTTTTTCTTGTAGGTTTTTCTTATGTTTATGTCTTTGAGTGTTTTTTTTTTATATACAAACATATTTATACACACACACATATACACACGCATTCACTCCTGGGCATACCAGAACAGTGTGGTAGTCAAATCTTTTATAGCTTTAAAGCTCCGTTCCCTTTGCACGGTCAAGAGATAAACAAAAGAATAACGATCTTCCATCTGAGAAAAGTTTAAGTATTGCAAAACTCATACAAATAACAAGGAATATTTCCGAAATGGTTCACTCCACAAAAACGGATTTGGACATAACTTGTGTTTTAACAAGATCTTCATATCTTGTAGAGTAAGATTTGATCTATCTCTTACGGTTTAACACTTATGCAACAGTCATAAAATGTAAACAGAATTACATAGGCTATAGTCAGACACTTCAAACTGTACATTTCATTTGCCATAAAAATATATTACACATATGGTATTTTAATCAAAATTGTTAGAGCCATTTTTGAGAAAATCAAAATTTTCGAAAAAATTTCCCATGTAAAGGGTATTTAGGGTAGAGAAATTTTCTTCAAAATCTTCGTGTCTCATCCTTGAAAGACATTAAACTTAAATACTAACTTTGGTTTTAACTGACTTTTCGTTTTTGAGTCATGCTGTTCACACACACACACACACACACACACACACACACACACACACACACACACACACACACACACACACACACACACACACACACACACACACACACACGTTTTCCTGAGACAGCTCTTTTTGGATTCAGGGGGCCTCAAAACATATTTCCTGTGAAATCTCGACATCGAAATTTTGGGTCGAATACAATACTTCCCCTGCATACTTATATTGTAGAGAAAGTAAAAATAGATGCTGAGCAAAAAGTATTGCAAAAGTAGAAAAGGAAATTGGAAAACAATAAGGAAGATTCTTCATCAAGTGGAATACAACAACCGAATAACCTGCAGAAAAACATATACCTATAAACAAGATTAATAGAAGAGGAGACTGGAATATGTCAATACATAACATACATTATGGTAATTTTTGCCCACGAAGGCAAATTTAACATGGATCAAAGACTTTACAGCAAAATACCGAAGTCTTATACAGAGTGTGAACTATATGACTCTTTAAGATGGCCACATCTTCTCACAAGACAATGACCCAAACACACGAAGTTCTGGTTTGTTGTACAACACACCACGATGGATGGTACATTGTTGAAAAAATCTATGAAAACACAAATTCTCAAATAAGAACAATCTTAAGGAACTATTAATGGAGAAGTGGAGGAATATTACGAGAAGAGGTTGTGAGGCCAAAGCCAAGAAGGTTTCGTTGGATAATAAAGAGGAAAGGAGAGTTTGTCAAGTATTAAGAATATAAAGTGAAAACACAGACCACTATATATTTGAAGTGAAAAGAAATTGTTAAATTTAGGTTTTCTTTATTGTTTTTGTTAAAACAGAAAACAAGGTTTTGTTAACATGTAATGTATTCTTAGGACATATAAATAAACCAGTATTCAAGTCAGGCTTTATTCCTTATTTTGTAACCTTTATTTACTTTTAATCCTAACAAGACTAGTTAGACGAATACTTTTTTGAGTGCTTGTACTTTAAAAAGGAATTAGTGCACAAACTTTTGCAGAACGCGTGGTGGAGCATTCACTGTTCCATATAGAGCCAGAAATGTTTAACTGTTTCCGTTTACAGACGTGACATAGTGCTGGAATACAAGAGGTAGACAAAATAGCGCCGGTAAACAGTCTACAGCTGTGGAGAGAGTTCTGGCCAGGTGATAAACAAGTCCACAAACAAAAGTGAACCAAACGAGGCATCCGGAATACAGATCTGCCAACACGTAGGTACCAACAGAATGGGCACCATGGAAAGGTGCAGCTGTATTACTGCCATTTTCACGCCTGATGCAGACCGTTCCAAAAATTTTGTTCAAAATGAAATTGTATTCCATACGGAGAGAGTTGGAAAAAAGTAGAGTAATGGTAGGTTATTCAAGTTCTATTAGTATTTTACTACTGTTTATTCAACTATGCTTATATTGTGATGATGCTTATTGAATATTAATTATTGTTAATTATTTTGTTGTTTAACGACGTTGTCAATTACCAGGATCGCACTAGCGTCGCTGGTGAGCCGAAATTTCGTCCCGCAGGAGTTCCTTTACATGTCAGTAAATCTACTGGCATGGAGCTGTCGTTTTTAAGCACACTTAAAAACCATCGATCTGACCCGGATTTTTTTGTGATAAGTAAACCAGCGTCTAACCAACTGAGCCATCCAGACTGACATGAATTACTGTGGTTATGCAAATTACTTCCATGCAAGAATGAGTTACGAGACTTCAAGACATTTTCCTCGATTCCTGAAGGTCTTTACGAGTCAAGCTAAGTCACACTTTAATACATTAACTATCCTTTCGGGATTTGATATTATATTTCCTAACTGCCCAAGTTTTATATTCTTTACACTTTACTTAATCTGGAACTGTATTGTATTTCACCCCAAGTTTATACTGAAATTTCATAGAAAAGATTCTTTTACCCCTGGATAAAAAAAAATCTGATGTGTTACATTCACATGGCTTTCTTTATCATTTCCTCTAACGTACATGCTAAATAGAGAAGGTATTGCATCCCATCCAAAAATTCTTAACCGAGATATCACCGAAAATACATGTTTCTAGGCCCTCTGAACAACACCACCTGGAACAACATAAACAGAAAAGCCAAATACAAAACTTTGTATCTTCCAAGGATACCACACGAAGATTTTTATGAAAACCCTCGCCCCAACTACCCTTTATATGGTAACTTTTTGGAAAGTTCTGATTTCCGCAAAATCGCTGTAACGATGTTGATTAAAATATCGTATTTTAAAGATATTTACATGGCAAATAAAATGTATACCTATCTTGAATTTTCTGGGAATGTCCTGTGAAAGAACTCTAATATGCGATAAGCGATAGACGAAATCGTACTGCACAGAAAAGGCAGATCCCCTTAAAACACAATTTATTTTAAATAATTTTTGTGGTACTAGTAATTTCCAAGATATCCGTTACCAATATTTTGAATTCTTCAATACTTCGTCTTCTTTTAAAATATCGATTTTCAGTTGGTTCTCGCGATTGCATGGAAAGAGCGGAATTTTACGCCCAGCATATAACCTCCAGTTCTTAACATTTAACTATTGCTGTTTTCTTTGTACCTTTAAAGTTAAGCTTTCTAAAATAGTTTGCATAATCAATAAACTTTTTTGAATAATGTTTGCTCTTGTATTGTTAGGTTTTCTATGGCTGAAGTTTGCTTCTGTCTTCCTACATTTTAGTGTTGTTTCCTAATCCTGTATGTTATAACTAACCTAAATTGAGGGCATTTCTAAGTAGATATTTCTCGTTGTTGTTTCGCTAAGTGAGCTTTTTACATGTATATTTCCTGTTTTGTAAGTCAAATGTTTTTAACCGGATAATCATATCGGAACATGAATGCATTACTGAAATGAGTACATACATATACGACTAGCAAGTCTAAAATGTTCATATTAAGTACTGGGGAAAAACCCCAATTAAAATCCCCATTCAGTCAGCTTGACCAAACCGGAACTAGAACCAGGGTTAGGAGCGTGTGAGGCAGGAACTTTAGTTCTCCCAACTATCACGGAGCTCATCCACAACTTGTTGATCCAAATTTTTAGACAATTTTGTTGTTTGTGCATCTAATATATGGTTTTATGCCTGTGTTATATCGAACTAAAAGTTATAGCATTATTTTTAATTACAGGGTTATATTAATTATAGTTTATGAAAACCGAATGGATCTTCAAATGAGGAAATCTCCACAAACCTCTATGGAATATATTATCTATGCATTTTTCATTCAGTCAGATTGTATGTAAAGTAGAGTGTATTAAATATTTTTCTTGGCTTAATCCTGATATAGCAACATTTTCTTAGTATGAACCATTTCCTAAAAATGCAAACATCTAAATCTAAATCCAATATAGGTAACTTTAAACTTTGAGCGTCGATTCTCTTGTTTCTTATGAGTAATACCGACTTATTATTTTTTTTTTTTTTTAACAATTCATGTTGTCTGAGCCTTCCTCGTGTTAAAAAATGTAAATTACTGTGCAATTACCTACGAGGAACTCTTTTCATATAGGTATTCAAAATTGCATGGATTAAAGAAATGGTGTTTTATGTAGAAATGGTGTTTTATGTGAATTGTTCGTAGAATCGCTATGAAATAACGAAAAAAAAAAAAAAAAAAAAAAAAAAAAGAAACGCTCGTGAACATATTACACATTAGATTCTTTTTGGAGGGAAGAGGCTTGTAAACGCCTAACAATAAAACTGGATATCGAAGACTGAAAATAAAATTTCTGCCTGCTTTTGGGCCACAAGGAAACTACCACCCTAAACGTTCTGCATGCTTTGGCCCACTTGGATGCTACACATCAAGGTTTAGGTCCGTGCTTTTGCGATATTACATGGTATAAATCGCCTGTCTACTTGTTCTACACGTGTTGCATAATCGAATTAAAACTTTCAGCTGATATTTTTATTATTATAATTAAACTGTAAAGCGTTTGAGAATGAAATGTTTATAATAACAAAATCTTCAGATAAGAGCATTCATTAAAATAAAATAACCCGTTTTCCAGCAAAATACTTCAATTTTAAAAATCCTTTACACTACTGTGAGACATAGGTACAATTATCGGGAGCAAAAGAAAGAATTACCCCGTTCTTTGGAGCAGTTTCTGAGCTGAGTGAATTCAATAAAATTACATTTTACTAAAATGTAAAATACTACCGAGTTAAATTTCATATGTATATTGCAAAACATTTTTACGAATAATGGTTGTAAATACTTAGGTTTGAATATGATCTGTCACAAAACAGGGTTTATTTCCTAATGGAATCACTGCGACAGTCAAGAACCAGCGTGCAGTGCTTACCTTAAGAATCCATTAGTTTTTGCCAAAATAAAATATTGAAGGTTGATTAAAATAATTCAATGTTATGAATATGGTTGCTTGGGGTATGAGGTATTGGAACGGAGGGGCACACCTCGCCTACCACGAGTGGGCACGAATCTATTGCAGGCAGAGTTAAGGTAAAGAGAGACCACAGCCCCGACGCATGGTGGCGAAGGCAGCGCTACAGAGATGTGCAAAAGTCCCTTAACCGTTGCCAGAGAGGACGTTGAAGGGACCTTTACGACCAGGGCAGCGGCAGCAGATACTACATAAAGATAGTTGACTACAAGTAAGCAGTTTGCGTCATAATTGAAAATAGATAGGTGCTAAGCTTATTTATGCTCCTAACATAACAACCGTAATTCGAGCATAACAAGTAATTTTATTCCTAGCCTAAGGAAGTTGACAAATAAGAGAAAAACATAAGAGACTACGATGTCATATTTTTTTAAACAAATACAACCTAAATCACATTAAAATGGTGGTTTTTTCGGATCACGTGGTTCTATTTCAAAATATTTATGAGAATTTATAAGCGATTGCAAACTAACATTGTAATCTAACGTATTAAGCTGCCATTCTTTGAAATCATTTATATAGAATTACAAGTTCTTAAATTTACTCCTATTTAATGCGCTTATTTTCATATTGAAATTGTATTCAATTCTTAACTTATATTACTTTATATCTTTCACATTCTGATTTATGAACCTTGTATTTTCTGTTAATATATTGTCTGTCATTCTACGCCTGTTGGCAATCTCATTTTGGGCCAGGTTCTTAAATAAATAAAAATAAGTAATATGCTTATTATGGTATAATAAACTAGAGGAATGTTTTAAACAAGATTAATATCCGCAATTAGTATTCTAGGAATTCCGGACTTTAAATCCACAAATTGAGATAGTAATGTATTAAGTGTTTTACAATTGCTGCAAATGGGATCGCTTTAGAGCATAGCATTCGTGATCATGAATGTGGAAATGGCTGTGATGAAGCAAATGTCTCATTAAAACGTAAGAAATGGGTCCGAGGCTAATTTGTAAGGCAGGCTGAAAGGTTATCTGTACAACAATCAGGTTCCTAGCAGTGTTATTTATAGTTTACTTTCATTCTCGAACTGCTGTGCTAATGATGTGTGTAAACTTACTTAATGTACCTACATCATGATGGTACAACATGTCTGAGGCGATATTGTTTCACAGTGAATCACATGTTAGGTATTTCGGAACCGTTAGCATGCTCCAAGGAATTCCTAATGTATGTATGTCTATTATTGATGGAATTTCGCCATTCCATACCACTAGTTCAAATGTTAGACACTAAACTATGTCAGGTTTTGTAAAATGAGTCATGTGCTCAATTGTCCCCAGTAAATAACTGAAAATATTCTCTAAAGAAATTTTTGTAAACTGTAGATATTATTGGTACACAAGACTCTTTATCACTGATATTTATCAGCGTATATTATTTTCTCTACTATTGCATTCGACCCCAAAACACTTAAGTCCAGATTTCACTTGAAATATGTCTTGAGGTCCCCTGAATAAAAAATGCATTTTTAGAAAAAGTTCCGTGTGTGTGCCTGTGTGTGTGTGTGTGTGTGTGTGTGTGTGTGTGTGTGTGTGTGCGCGCGCGCGCGCGCGCGCGCCTCTGTAGCATAACGTAAAAACGAAAAGCCGATTAGAAACCAAAGTTGGTAATTATGATTTATTTATGCCAACAAGCTTACTGCTCGTGTTTTTAAACACACAAGTCGCGTGTGGACAATGTTTAAGAGATTGACTCAATCAGGACTGAAAAATTAAATGCCATAGCCGGGATTTGAACCACGGATCTTCCGCACGGATATCCCGTCTATGGCATTGAATTTTTCAGTCCTGACTCAATCTCTTAACCAAAGTTGGTATTTAAGTTCAATATCTTTCCAGGTAAATTTTTCGAAATGTTTTCTTTTCTAAAAAATAGCTAACAATTTTGATTAAAACGCCATAAGTATAAGATATTTTTATGGAAAATGAAACGTACATTTTATATGTTCTGTCTAAAGCCCCTGTTTACTCGTGATGATTTTTGCATAACTGCTAAACCGTAAGAGATGACCAAATCTTACTATACAAAAAATGTAGATCTCCTAAAACAAGAATTTATTTCATATTCATTTTCTTTGTGGATTTCACTATTTCCGAGACAATGCTTATTAGTACTTTCTACTTTCTACTTTTCGTACTTAATTCTATTTTTTATCCAATTCATATTTAGAGGTTAACTTCTTAACAAATTTTCTATAGATGTGAAGTTTTCGAGTTATGATAATATCCTTATGAGGAGGCTTATGATTGTAGGGGGAAGGTCTTAAAAAATCAATTTACCTACTTATATCAAATTATAAAGGAATACAACTTTAAAATCTCTATTTCTAAAACTAAAATCATGGCATTCCAAGGTACA
>CM060965.1:162781873-162826873 GCA_030765045.1 Tenodera sinensis
TAATTGCCACCTTCTTTCTCTGAACATTTTACAGTCGTAAATTCTGCGGTGCAAGTAGTTTCATATTTTGTAGCTCGTGTGAATCCTCACTGCATGGAAATTCCAAAAGTGCAAAATAATTGCATTTTGGTTTCAAATGCTTTTAGGTCTTCAAATTGTGAAGAGCATGTGTCACACAATTGCTTCAAAAGTTCGCTGTATTTTCCAGCAGAATAGCGTTTATCATGAATACGGAACGTAAGCAAGGGAAATGGTATAAATCTGCAACTACTAGTCTTACAAATCAAGCACTTAACTTTATCGTCCTCATCTCGAAAACAAAAATATTCGTCCGCCCATTGAATTGTATGTACTACTATACTCCGCGTCATCCGCCTCTGACTAGCGGGTCAGGTTCTGCTTGGTCAGTGGAGGGGAAGCGAGCGTGTGCTCACATATTGAGTACTACTGCTCCTACCCTTCTACTGTAAGTGTGTAGTAGAGAAAATAAAGGCTATACCCACCCAGTTAAGATACAGAAAATACTTACCGGCCTTCTAAGTTCACTATTATATTTTAATCCAGTAAGTTTGTTTCTTTAGAAAAATAGTATAATTAAGAAAAGAATCCTATCTTTTTATTAAAATGTATCATAAGTTACTTTTTATAAAACTAGTAATTTGATTTAAAGTAAAATAAATCCACAATAGCAGTTAAAGTCTCGAGTTTATCTTAATCTTTACTTGTCTTTAGTAGTCTCAAATAACGGGTCTTTTATACCAGAAACCCATGTTCAAAGCAAAAATGAGAAAGCAAACTTTTATACAGTTGAGCAGAAAGGAACCACGTGGCTTGAGCACACACAGGGTACCATACGTAACTGTGGTACCAATATGTAAAGCAATCTTTCCTCTAAAGATGGGCTAAAGTTTGCCTTTCCACTCCAAAGTGTGTAGGAATTATGCTTCTTTCTCGTACGAAGCGTTGCAGAATTCACAGCACGGAATCACAGAACTATCACCTTTAAAAATATATTTAAAATATAAATATTGTGCCTACTGTGATAAAATATACATAAAATTATAAAGGAAATTACAATTAATAACACTGCACAAAAAATTTAAAATGTCATATATGGGCAATTTTCGCCGTTTTGTCTCGTCTTAATCACATATGCTTGGATTGTTAGTTGTATCCTTACTGTTTTTCTATAGGATTGTTTCAATTTGTTATTTTTACTTTCTCCACTAGTAACTAGAGAAAGTATTGTATTCCGCCCAAAAATTCGATGTCGACATTTCACCGGAAATTTATATTTTGAGGTCCTCTAAATAAAAAAGCATTTTTAGAAAAAGGACCATGTGTCTGTTTGTCTATCAGTCTGTGGACAGCATAACTCAAAAACAAAAAGTCGGTTAAAAACCGAAGCTAGTATTTAAGTTTAATGTCATTCAAGGCTGCGACAGGAAGATTTTGAGGAAAATTCCTCCACCCTAAACTGCATTTTACATAGAAAATTTTTCGAATATTTTGATTTTCTCTAAAATAGCGCTAAGGATTTTGATTAAAATATTATATGTTTGAGATATTATTTATGGCAAATGTAATATATATTTTGAATTTTCTGGCTATAGCCTATGTAGTCCTGTTTACTTTGGATGGCTTTTGAATAACTCGTAAACCGTACGAGATAGACCAAATCTTACTTACAAAAAATGTAGATCTCGATAAAACACACAATTTATGTTGGAATAAATTTTTTCGGAGATATTCCTTGTTATTTGTGTCAGTTTCAGAAAACAAACTTTCGTCAAATACCACATTGTTGTTCATTTTTTTATATGTTAAGTGCGCAAAGAGTACGGAATCTCAAAGTTTTAAAACATTTGACTATCGCTCAAAGCCTACTGTATTCCCATATTCCCCTCGCACCTACAAGGAAATAAGTAATAAGTTCTACAAATGTTTATCTCAACTAACACGAAGAAGATATAGGAATAAGAGTTTGTAAGAATGGTTAGCACAAGAGTAGAGAAAGTCATGTGAGTGCAACACATCAGATTTTTTAACTGCACATTTATAGAGAAATACCATGGGAAAGGAATAACACGATTATCCAACAGTTGCTTCTGCATACATATGTTCACGTTCGAAGCTACGGCAGTGATTTAATGTTACGCGAACTTCCCCAGACCATGTTCAAAAATGATGAAAGGTGGAAACAAGTCAAAATGTTGTTCTCAGGGTTTGTTCTCAGGTATTTGGGAAGAGATTCACACCATATTTGAAAACTCTGAGAGAAAACCGTCAAATGCAGATGGGAAATATGGCAACCGAAGCTGGGAAGCAAACCGCAACTTCTATAGTGTTTGTATGTCCTACACAAACGTACTAATTTTCACGTTCTTATTAGCAAGTATTCTCTAAATAGCACTGAAGGAAAAGATGCCTGCTAGCTCGAGTTACGGAACTAAGCATCTCTATACGTAACAGAGAAAATAAACATGATAAAAATTCATGCAACAGGAAAATAAGTTTAATTTTAATCATAGGTGTTAGGCTAGCGCTTAATTTAATTTCCAAGAGTGAATAAAATCTCTATTTTTTGTCGCATACAACTTTTTTCTGCACTTTTACATCAAAGATTATTTTACAGATTATTTACAGATATGGAATATACGTTAGAAATTCTGATTTCTTTTGTCGAAATGTCAGTCTTTTTAATTGAAAATGTGACCCTACCATTAACTTCTTTTACTACGATGCGTTTTTACCTATAAGTGCTTTCATATTAGGATATGTCCTTTTACAAGTCTTTATAAAATATGTTTTGTTAATAATGAACCTATGGGGGATAGGAGGAAGAATCCTCACGTTCTCCAATGTAAGCTCAGCTTGGAAAAAGTAATAAACTACAATAACGAATATTTCGGAAGTGGATAATGACATGAACGTTATTTTATCTACGTAGAATGCATATTTTAGCGAAGTACATTTTTCCAGAGTACGCTCTTGCCCAGCTCTTATTCTTTTCTCAGCTATAGGAAACCCATCGACAATCAAGAGGATTTTATGGCCTTTTGGAGACAGTCCAAGATATCAGCTTAATTTGTGGTGAAGATATTTCAAATAAATGACATCCTTATCAAAATAATGAGAGCAATTTAGAGAAACAAAATTACATTACTAAAGGTTTTTTTAGTTATGTTTACACAGATAGACAGACAGATACACTCACATATAAACATTTTTAATTTCTCTACTGCTTGCCTATAGTAGGTAGAGGAAGTATTGCACTCCAAAAATTTGATACCGAAATTTTAGTGGAAATGCACGTTTTGTGATCGCCTGAATCCAGAGAAACATCAGTTTTAGAAAAAGTTCTTTGTGTCGTTTCCCGTGAAAATACAGAACTTAATACTAAGTTATTATATCGGTCAACATATTTGTTTTCTGTGTTATCCTGTCCACACACACAGACACCTTTTGTTTAAAAATGCTTAATTTTGGATACATGAAAACTCCAAACATGTACTTTCGGTGAAATCTTGGTATCCAATTTTTGGGTGACTACAATACTTTTCCAATTACTGTAAGTACGCAGTAGAGAAAGTAATAAATGGATTCCAAAAGAGAAAGTGGTCTTATTCATGTGCAGCATTATACAAGCCCCGCAACCATAAATAACTTTTGAAGCATGTGACAGATTTACACGAAACTAGGTATATAGAGATAGTCAGGGAGCTCAAAAATTATGTAAGCGATGTTTGCTACTTCCTGTTCAACTGAAAGTGACTGCAACTTTCTTATTTTAAATGGGACACCCTATATATTTTTACGGAATCGGATAGTACTCTTTAATAGCTTCCTGGAGTGTCCACGCCTGTGATGAAATTGTTGCCTATCTGTGTACCATCATTAAAATATGGAACCTTTCTTTTTAATCAAAATCAGATGGAATGTCATAACTTGAGGGCGGATTTCTGCATATTTGCATGTTTTAGTCCTTCAAATATAAACATATGCCTGGAAGAGGAAAATGCGTTTCATTTCATTTGGAATCAATTGACAAAGTTTTATAATGCATAGAAATGCATATTCATGGGATTAGCGCATATTTCACTCATATATGCATGTGGGTGCATACATATATTACACTTTTTTCTCCATTTAATGTTAAAATATTAGTCTTTAACCCCGCAAAACGTCAAGTTCCTGCTTTACTGTCATGTTTTTACAAGTGAAGATAATTTTGTTTTCATAGAAAGCCAGCATCCCTATGCACTATATAAAATATTCGCCTTTTCGCACAACAATGATAATGCCGAGCAGGGTGTCTGCAGCTTCAAATCTCAACAGGTCAATAAAGCAATCTGGCCTAAACCATTTCGGAAGAAAGGAACGTGCTTGCCAACAATGGACAGTTGGTGGCCATTTCCTTGTTTTCGTTTTCAACCGGCGATATTCTTTGAAGTTTGAAAATCAGCTTTATTGTGCATTATTGTGGACCACGGTGAAAAAACAAAGCGGGAAATCGAAGCCAGGAATCCAGGACATGAACAGTGTGTTACAAGGTGAATCTGAAAAAGAATTTAATTCTTATTCTGCGAGTGACATAGCCTCTTTGCGATACTCCCCTGTGACCTCATGTGAAGTGGAGAGATTCAAACACATTTTAAGTGACAGAAGGAAGGGCCTTCTACCAGAAAATTTAGAAAAAATATTTGGTTATTTATTGTAACAAAAATTGACACGTGATTGATCGTAAAATGATTGTTGAGTTATACTTCATATTAATTAGTTAATTACACACAAGATTAATGAGAATGACAGTATATAATATAATTAATTTCAATTAGGAGCAAAAGAGTCAAAATACTACAGTTGTTGCTTCATAAAAAAATAAAATATGAGGAAATAATATATTTTACTATTAGAATAAACACATTTTTGTGCATATTTCTTAATTTTAAGAGCATATGTTCAACTTTTTGTTGCATAATTGCGTGCATATATTTGTGGTTTTTAGTACATATCAATCCGCCCTCTAGTTATAACACACTACATGTCAAATTCAATTCCATAAATTAGTAAAACAATCGGTATCTATAAACACGCTTCCATGGGTATAAACAAAGGATAGTCAAATAAACGTCTTTTCACGGACATAAACAAAGGACAGTCAAATCACAGAAAAAAGTTTCACTCGTTAAGCTTAATTTTTTTTTTTTTTTTTTTTTTTTTTTTTTTTTTTTTTTTTTTTTTTTTTTTTTTTTTTTTTTAAAGTAATGAAGTGTACGGAATTATCTGTGGTTACTCGTTGAAAAGCTATTGAAGAGCCAATCACACGTAAAAAAGTGAATTGAAGAGAAAATCCGCAAATAATATAATATTTCTGTGGCAGCTTTGCCTGTTGCTTAAGTCGCATACCTAGCTGACGGTTGGCGGTTTTACGAGAACAGAGCCCGTGATACTACATACAGCGGAAGCTTTCCTTTATGCGAAGTGGAAGTGAGACTATAGAGCTATGACAAGGCAACGTCGCTGGTATTACCGAGCTCAAGTCGTGTGTCAAATGGTAATAAAAGGAACAATAGGTGGTACACTAAGCGTCAGCTGTCTGAACATGAAACAAGTGCTTCCAATTTCCAACCCACTATGTGACCCACAGTGCAAAGAAATTGTTTAAAAACTGAGGGGATCAACATGCTAGGAAACTTGCTTTCAATTCCCAACCCACTATGTCACCCACAGTGCAAAGAAATTGTTTAAAAACTGAGGGGATCAACATGCTAGGAAACTTGTTTTCATTTCCCAACCTCTGTCATCTGGAGTGCAAACAAATTGAGAGAAATCAACATGCTTTAAAACCGAGAGAAATCAACATGTTAGAAAATTTTGTTTCAATTTCCAACTTAACTTGTCACCCACAGCGTTAAGAAATTATTTTAAAACTGACAAAAATAACCTTCTAGAAAACTTACTTTCAATTCCCAACCATGTCACCAGTAGGCTTCGAACCTTCATACAGCTATCGCGAAATGAGGCGACTGCAAGTTGCCAGCTACATGGGCAGAGCGTGACGTCATCGCATGGGGACAAGTGGGCTCAGTGCGTACCGTGCATAGTGTCTCTCGCTATTCCACGCGTTATAAAATGCCTGCAGCACGAAAATCGAAATATTCACGTACTGCTGAACTTTCACAAGAATTTGGGAGTGAATATTTGACTGCAAATGGTGACCGCATAGAACATAAGCAATGCAGCAACGTTATCTACAACGTTCAAGCGTCTGCCTCACCTCCTCTATGTTTGATCATGAGACAGACTGACTCCTTCCACTGCCTATACTCTAAACTCCGCAACCTTTTGTTTCCTGTGTGAAGGTTCGATCCCTAGTCATCAGCGTGCAAAGAAATTGTTTTAAAACCGAGAGAAATCAACACCTTACAAAACATGCTTTTAACTCCCAACCATGACACCAAAGAGCAAAGAAATTGTTTTAAAAGCAAGAGAAATCAACATATTAAAAACATGCTTTCAATTTCCAATCTACTGTCACCCAGAGTGACAAGAAATTGTTTTAAAATCGGGAGAAATCAACATATTAAAACACTCATTGTCGATTTGTAAGGTACTTTATGACTCAAAATGCAAAAAAAAATTGCTTTAGAACTGAATTAAGTCAACACACTGGAAAACATTCGTTATACACCTTACGTGAAGAGTTGGTTTTTAAAACTTTGCATCCCATCATGCTATGGCTTTTAAGAATATGCCATACATTTTTTTATTTGAGAAAACAGTTATATTACAATCATAAAACAGAGTTTATGAATCAACGTCAGTCTAAATCTACTTTCTAAATCGTACATGAAACTTCATCATAAATTACACAATTAAAATAAAATATTTTACCTGAAATACTTGTTTTTAATATTTGTCCACTACTCTTTTACTTGAGTGTATTGTTGATCCACCAGCAAGTACGATTATATTGAGATCTAAGTTTATATTAGATACAAACAGGTCACTGTGGTAATTTTAGTGGAGTTTTTTATTTATGGAGCTCTTTAAGTGCTGTGGTTCTCAGTGCCCCACTCTATATTGGGGTGAAAGGGCGATTAATTTTGCTCTGAGGCCCCTTTATCAGGCTTGAAGTTCTTTTACATACCATAAATCTACGACAGAAATCAGGAATTTTGCGCCCAAAAAAATCAATTCCCCTTCGCCGGATTTGAACTCAGGAATCAGAGGCTAGCATACTGCTCCTAGACCACTGAGGATAACAGATTCTTCGTATCTGTCAGTTTGAGAACATGGGGCGGATTGGCATGGATTTGCGAAATTCGAAAGAATGTACAATCGGTGATCGCAATCATCTGAGGTCGAAGTGTCGTGGAGAAGGAACGTCCTGAAGATGTGAGAGGAAGCAACGAACAATCTGTTTATAAACCGAGAAGAATTGGACAAAGTTGGTGACGTAGCAGTTGGTCCAGGAGGAACCAAGGAGCGTTAGAAGGAATCCGTGAGAATCGACTTTGTATAACCTGGCGACGTCGAAAGTGGCAGAGTCCCACACCCTAGAAACGTAGGTGATAATCGCCAAACAAGAGATATGTAAAGCAGGGAAAGCTCCAGACCAAGAGAGGTGCGTTTGTGGAACAAAGGACACAGTTTAGAAAATCATCCTGATGTCAGAGAAATGGTGCGCTCCACACTCGAAGTTCGCCTACTTCCAACAGCATTTATTTAGTAAGCTTTTGTCTATGTGTTACTGTCATCATGTATGCAAAAATCATCCAGAATGAAGAAGTCTACTGAGGATATTCACAGAAAATTGAAGGCATGACTTACAAACGGCCATGGCATCGCCTGTTTGTGTCAGTCACTGGATACTGACTATTTGTCCCTCCGACTGAAGGAGTAGAGTGGATTATAGCCACTCATTATGTAAGATTCTCCAAAGAACATCTAGAAAAGAAGACGAACCACCAGACCGGACAGTCTTCATCGCATATACCTTTAGGATGGGTTTCGTGAACTAAATACCTACTGGTGAATAAAATCTAATGTTAATCACTTGTCAAATAAGTAACAAATAGAATTGCAATAATGTATACTAGTAATGTAAATAACAGAATGTAATTATAATTTAAACTTTATTTAAAGGTTACAATAAACGATTTCGTCACTCCCAGATTTTCTTAATATTACCAATAATTTTAATAGATTTCTTTTTCTGCTTACTTATTATCGCTCGAGAGCTTTGTTGTTTTAAACTATTAACATCGTATCATTGATACAGCTACAACAAATCTGTTTATGTAAACTGAGAAATTTGAGTAAATTAATTACATCAGTATTAACGAATTATCCTAAAAATAAGTATATTAAATGCCTTTGTGACCGCTTAAGTTGGTAGCGCGCTTGCCTCTGGCGCGGAGGACTCGGGTTCGATCCCCGGTACCAGCTTGGGGATTTTTCCCCGGTGGGAGGTCTAGCAGAGGATGCACTTAGCCTCGTTAGCTCCCGGAGGAGCTAATTGATGGAGAAGTAGCGGCCCCAGGTCGCGAAGGCATAACTGACCGGGAGGGCTCGAGGCGCTGACCGCGTCCCACCTTCCAGTACTGCACCCCACCAATGACGCCTGTAGGGGGAAGAGGTGGGGACGCAGCGGCTGGGCGGCAAGCCAAGGCCCTTCCTGGGCTGTAGCGCTAAGGGATTTGTTTTTTTTAAATGCCTATGTATCTCTTATAGATCAAAATGCCTTTTAAAATTATAGTGAATATTATGATGTAACGTATATCAAGAATAAATTAAATACAGTTTCCGAGCTACAGCCGATTGAAAACAAGTTCGCTTGGTAGGTTTAAATCAGGGCTAGAGGTGCTTACGTTAAATCAGCTGATGACATTTGCTATCTATCCTACCTCTCTGACCCGGTTCGAGCCTCTTTGAATCTTTCAGTGTTAGAGCAACGTCACGTTTGAGAGCATCTGGACCAACGATTCGGACAAAGATGGATAGGCCAAGGTGGTCCAAACGCATGACCTCCACGGCCACTGGATTTGACTCCATTGGACTTTGGTTTATGAGGCTCCTGCAAGGGCAGATCTGATGGTTCGAGTTGTGGTCGCTGCAGGACAGATTGCAGACAAGTTTATCACATCATTCGTAGAAACAATGTGGGCACCGAGGTTGGTGGCTGCCACAGTGGATGAACATGCTAACCACCCTTTGAAACGCACAAAACAGTTCAACTCTAAACAACAATGTTTGTGAAAAATGATTGTTTCCGTTTTGTTTCTTTGGTTATTAATGAGTTGAATTGTAAAATAAGTGATGCACTGGGTCACACTAATTAACTACTTGTAAAAGTAATTGCGTTAAAAACATTTTCAAATGGTTATATGTTTAAAATGGTTAAATGGGCGGTTGGTAATCTTTTTAGTATTGCATGGAAATAATTTTGAACAGTCTTCAGCTTACTACGCATAAGATTTCTTAAATTCTTGCCATAATTTGATGTGTAATGACCACCGAAACAAGCATTATGTTTCTTTATTATTCATTGTCTTAAAGTAATTAGTAACAAATGCAAATGCCTATTGCAAAGCTCAAGTGTCAATAGGTTTATTTTAACACTTACGTATTATGCAATGCTCCACCCAAAATTTTTCTAGCTGTAGCAAAATTTGAATGTCCCTAATAATGAGCCACTCTGAAAAAGAAAAAGGAACACTATTGCAAATAAAATTATATTTGTAAAAATTAGCATAGATTCTGTTCTAATTTAAACTTGGGTACAAGAATAAATTTAACTGTAAATTTTCAAATGGTACATTATTAAAACGTACCTACAGAAATTCACTGAAAAATACCGAATATATTATAGTTTAAGAGAAAAGTGCACCCGAATATTCTTCTACCAGTAATGATTTTAAAACTTATTAATTATGATATATGTATAGCATTAATATTTCATATAGAGGGGTTTTGTTTGTAAAATAATGCTGTATTCAACGTCGAAGTTTCTTTTCATTACGTTAAATAGCTCTTGACAAACTTAAAACCAAAGTTGGCACTCAACAGCAAACTGGCTTTGTTTTTAAAGAAGATAACCATAATAGACCAGTACTTCCACTTCGAATGGTCACAGTGCCATATGGATACGTGCAGTAGTTTTTGCGTGATTGCGCCTCAAAGAAAACTCATTTTCATTTTATATAATTATATAGACATACAGATATATAGTGGCGGGGCTGTTAGCTTAGTTTTTGTTAACGTTACATTGTCAGTTGGTTGGTATATGGTTTATTTTTAATTTCTTGCTGTGCTAACCTAAATAAATAGAATTCAAGCATTTCTAGCTCTCACATTGTAAAACTATTCAATTTTTTCAATAAAACTGCAGTATTTTCTTTTAAAAATAAGTTAGTCGGTTGGTGTACCTGTTTTATTGGCTGTTTCTTTTTAATTTCTTGCTGTGCTAACCTAAATAAATAGAATTCAAGCATTTCTAGCTCTCACATTGTAAAACTATTCAATTTTTTCAATAAAACTGCAGTATTTTCTTTTAAAAATAAGTTAGTCGGTTGGTGTACCTGTTTTATTGGCTGTTTCTTTTTAATTTCTTGCTGTGCTAACCTAAATAAATATACAAGTTGCAGCTGAATCATATTGTAAACATATTAAATTTCTCCACTAAAACTGTGGTGTTGTTTTCTTTTTACGAATAAGGAGAAAAATCCATGCAACTGCAATCAAATGTAACTCCGTCAGCTTCCAAGCGTGTCATTACACCGATTATTGTACTTGGATCCTTCCCTTCCGTTACCACAGGCACATTTTACTGCAGTTACTAGGATTCCAACTCGCGACGTTTGGCATAGAATGGATGGCCAATCCATTGCGTATCGCTCTAAAGATCACGGCTATTCGAATCGCTGTGGCTAAGGTGACTCCGAAAGGGACATAAAAACTGGTTTAGGAATTAGAGGAAGAACGGCATATATAGGTGGAAAGAATGCCTATAAATAAATTTAATAAAATGACAAAGCTATGGAATACAGAAAATAAGCCAACATTATTATATTTTAATTTTATAAAATATAACAGGCAATAATTAAAGGCGTAATGAAGAAAGTATTTTACAGGGGCTGTTGTAACACTGATTTTTGCCAAGTCTACAATATAAACACTTTGGAAATATACTGGTTTGATGGCAGTCGATTAATTATTATTATTTCCTGAGGTCAATCCACTCTGCTGCCAGATAGTTTATATAAACAAAGATATTTTCTCAACTGTAGGGTTTCTTTATGTCTTGTGTGGCGACAAGGCAGGTTTGCGGCACTTAAGCTCCGGATTCCACGTGTGACATCGTGACCCGCTCATATGCAATGTACATATGTACAGTACACAACTTCTTTCAGATGCCAAATAAACAATAAATCTCGCAACAGTTATCTCCGTTTGTATTTGCTCTACTATCTGCGCGATTCTTTTGTCTCTAAGGCGGCTTTGCCTAGCTGACTAGGGTTTAATTTAGGAACCAGGGTGGCCAATCTCATGACAAGAGTAAATTAAAAATCTGATGTTTTGCACTCTCATGACTTTCTCTACTCTTGTACTAACCATTCTTACAAACTCTTATTCCTGTACCTCCTTCGTGTTAAGATAAACATTTGTACAAATTAATTATCTTACTGCTTATTTCCTTGTAGGTGCAAGGAGAATGTTAGAATACAGAAGGCTTTGTGCGTTAGTCAAATGTTTTAAAGCTTTTAGATTCTGTTGTCTTTGCACACTTAACATATAAAAAAATGAACAACGATGATCCATTTCACGATAGTTTTCTGAAACTCACACACATAACAAGGAATATCTCCGAAATGGTTCACCCTACAAGAAAATTTATTGAGACATAAATTGTGTATTTTAGCAAGGTCTACATGTTTCGTATAGTATAATTTGGTCTATCTCTAACGGTTTACCAGTTATGCAAAAGTCGTCCAGAGTAAATACTACAGGAGCTATAGCCAGAAAATTCAAGATATACATTTCATTTGTCATCAAAATATCTCAAACATATGACATTTTAATCAAAATCGTTATAGCCATTTTCAAGAAAATCAAAATTTTCGAAAAATTGTCCATGTAAAGGGTAGTTTAGGGAGGGGCTATTTTCTTCAAAATCTTCATGTCGCATCCTTGAAGGACATTAAACTTAAATACCAACTTTGGTTTTTAACCGACTTTTCGTTTTTGAGCTAGTCTGTCCACAGACTGACAGACTGACACACAGACTGACACACACACACACACACACACACACACACACACACACACACACACACACACACACACACACACACACGGACCTTTTTCTAAAAATGCTTTTTTTGGACTCAGGGGGCCTCAAAACATATATTTCCGGTGAAATCTCGACATCGAATTTTTGGGTGAAATACAATACTTCCCCTACTTACCAGTAGAGAAAGGGGCCCAAATGACCCAGCTGTCGACGGGCCCTTAAACTGCACACTCCACTCCACTCCACTCCAGCAGAGAAAGTAAAAATGAAGACGTCTGTTTTAGAAAGCTTTCAAATATCTATTGGTTTTGCATACCTCTCTCTCGCACACTGTATAGTATAGTTTAATGTGTGTCATGTTTTCCTTCTTCCTCGAATTATTGAGCATTAAAATACCTTTAACATATTATTCTTTAATTTTACGGTATTCCAGGAAAACAGCATTACTATTTATTCCAGCAATAAACTTTTGTAAAGGAGGGTACGGAAAATAGAGGTAAAGGAAAATTAGAAAAGAAATGCACAGCGAATAATGGACAACAACTGGTTGTTTTATTTAACAGACAAAAGTATTTAATAGTTTAAAGGCTAAATAATACAAATTAAGCCTAAGGAATGTTAAGTTTTTAATATCAGCAATACGCGTTTCTTCCGTTTATTTTCTGTATAATACATAGAAGCTGGTGACAGATGCCTGTGATTTGTTTAAATTAAAAACTAATTCTTGGATTGGTCAACTAAAAAGCACTTGGAATTACAGAGAGACCCATAAACATCCGAACCGCTGCGGGGTGGTTTTCCAACACGATAACCCAGCAACTGTAATAAAGGTCATGCGGTTGACTTGTTTTTCTCTGCTCTGAAATGCTGATGCACTATCGTGTGGTTATTACCAGGTACGTTATTATGTTGTCCTGTACTTAGTCACAAAGTGTATTATTGCTCAGCATTTGTTTTCTGCTGCACAGCGTGTGACTTGGTGAGCTCGCCAAGTGAAAGTGCGATTTGCAGAAAGATTTCCAGGTGATCTGCGATTTCTATCTCTGGGGTGACTAAAAGCTTAAAGTATATAAGACAAACCCACACCCCCTGGAAAAATTAAAACAAAATAGAAACAAGAAGTTGCCAGGCATTTCTCAACATGAACTACGGCGCGTGATGGATAGTTTCCCAAACAGGTGCCAATGGACAACGGTGGTGGCCAGATTCAGCATCTCCTCTTATAACATTGGTAAGTGAAGCCTCTAAAAGTAGTTTATAAAATATTGTATGATTTCATCCGCGCTGATTTACAACAGCGGCAGTCGGCGACGAGTGCCGAGGACGCGTACTGGCAAAACATAACGCAGCCGGTTTAGAGTCTTTTGGATCACCCGTTATAAGGAGTAGCTGGTGTAAAGATTATAAGATATTAATGTTACTCTATACAGCTCCACTCGCGTTATCCACTTAAAATGAGAAAGTACTTATCTACATTTGGTACACACACACACACACACACTCTCTCTCTCTCTCTCTCTCTCTCTCTCTCTCTCTCTCTCTCTACCCCTTTCTAAAGTATTTGCTCACAATTTACGAAATCAATAAAACTATGTTAATATTTTCCTCTTTTCTAGTTCCAATTCTCTTACAAAATATGAGTATTACGTGAAGTTTTAAATAAGAATTATTGCCTATATAGCTATTTGAATTCTTGGAACCATATCATGTATCATAATTAACATTAGATGTTCCCTTTTCTGCTATTAATATTTTTCGCCGTTTTTTATGAGTCATTTGTATACTTTATGTATTTATTATTGGACATCAATTTACTAGCGGAATGCACCTATGTTGTCACAATTATGTGGTGTCATATTATGATATACAGATTTCATACCGTTATTGAAAAGAATATAAAACAATTTTATCTTCTGTTAAATGTAAATGCTTTCCTTAAAATAATTATTCCAGAGTAGCTGTCAGTATCTTTAATAAACAGTCTGCTGAAATTCAGCAATGCATTGCTGATTCCGGAACTAAATAGTTTTCAATCGAATGTCTTACTAGATCACACGAATCTGGTATTAAATCTCAATGAAATAAATTAGTAATTAACGAAGAGTTTAAGATCGCTAGGCGTGTTTAGTTATTGCTTTAAGATAAAAATTCCATTAATTTTAGATCTACACATGAGTAGCATAAACCACCTTTATTACATCATAAATTTCCTGATTTATTGGAAATAGCCATTGTAAGAGAGATAATATGTTGCAACCATCCAAATATGGCCATATCTCTTACAGCAGTTCTCTCCAAAGTTCTTGAACAAAAAACTATAGTTTTTATCTCAAAACAAATAACGTGTTTTATTAATCAGCGTAGTTTCCGGTCGGATAATAATGCTACAAATGACACTGACAATGACGACAATGCCCAACCACCCAGGGCTTTTCATTGATAACGTGTCAAACGCGAAAATTCAGTACAAACAAGAAATATGGAAAGGCAAGGTAAAGAAGACATGACTTTGACTAGTTTATAAGAGGAGGAGGAGGAGAAGAAGAAGAAGAAGAAGAAGAAGAAGAAGAAGAAGAAGAAGAAGAGGAGGAGGAGGAGGAGGAGGAGGAAGAAGAAGAAGAAGAAGAAGAAGAAGAAGAAGAAGAAGAGGAGGAGGAGGAGGAGGAGGAAGAAGAAGAAGAAGAAGAAGAAGAAGAAGAAGAAGAAGAAGAAGAAGAAGAAGAAGAAGAAGAAGACTGCTTCATTACCAGGAGGACTTTCTCTGTTCACAAATAATTCACTGTGATGCAACTTAAAGCACATTGGAAATACATTCTCACGTGTTTTTAGAATTATGAAATATTACTAGCCTTCCAAGTCGACCGCCTCTGTAGCGCAGTGGTAGCGCATCTGCCTTTGGCGCGGAGGACCCGGGTTCGATTTCCGGTACCGGGGTGGGGATTCCCCCCTCCCCTGAGAGGTCTGGTCCGAGGTGCACTCAGCCTTGTGAGGTCCCTGAGGGGCTAATTGAGGAGCTACTTGAGTAAAGAAGTAGCGGCACCAGGTCGTGAAGGCGCATAACCGGCCGGGAGGGATGGGGGCGCTGACCACATCCCACTCTCCAGTACTGCACCCCACTCATAACCCTGTGCTGGGCAGAGGTGGGGGACGCAGCGGCTGAGCGATAGGCCTTGGCCCACTTAGGACAGTTGCGCAAGGGTTAGTTAGCCTTCCAATTCAAACTTGTACATACTATTATCATAAAGAAATAAAATGCGCGCGCGCGTGTGTGTTCAATCTTGGAAACCGTTTAATAAAATTTGCTAATTCTTTCATCCACAAGAAGAGCTATTTTTCCTGACAGGTATAGGGTATAAGTTATTTTAAAAATTTAAAAGTAAGGAAGTTTAAGGGCTTTCATACTCATTTCACTCAATTTAAACCCCATTTCATTTAAACACGAATATCGGAGGAGATTTCTGAACTTTATTGCAAACAGTGTTTCCAACTCTATAAGAAGGGAAACTTAAAATATTTAAACTGGGTTCTTGCGAGAGTAGAGTTGCATGTCGTGTTTAGATTGCGCATTTTAACCATCCTTATAAGTGACTACTTTTAGTATGATTTTAAAACAATTTTACACTTGACTTTTAGAAAAAATCGTAGGCTACCTTACAAATTTCAAAATTTACTCCAACCCTATTTTCAAACTCTATGAAGAAATCTGCACCCGTTTAGAATCTGGAAAAACGTTAAATACACTTTACGGGTTCCAAAATTATTCTAACGCTTATGTTCAATTATATAGTAGGTACCTTGAAATTTTCGAATCTACCTTTATTTTATTATCAACTTTTCATACACTAAGTCTATACTGCTTGGCCACTGACATAAATTTATGCACTTGAGCTGTAGAAATTGTCTTACAATTGTGCTACACTGAAATAAGTGACAAAATCAAACATCATGTACATTTCAGAGTCACTACTTAATTTCGAGATAAGAGGATAAAATATGAAAAAAAAAATTCATGAAAACTACAGATAACTCATAACTACGAGGGTCATACTTAAGTCATGAGCGACCTATATTATGAATCTTAATTTCTATTTATTTTTTAAGAAAGCATGTACATTCTCTTATTCTGCAGATTTCTCTATCGCTTTTAAATATAACTATTTTTCTGCACACATTTCCCCATCGTTCTGTAAGCTTGGAAATTGTCTTGCTGTGGAAGTTGGGCTGAATGCCTGAAGACACTGACGCGCTTTCGAGGGCGTCCGCTAGAAGGCTCATCCTATGATGCTCGTATTCCCACCTCGTATTATTAGATACATTTACGACATTCGTAAAGCAAAACTTTACTGCTTTGGACCTACAAGAATATTTTTTCTCCTACATATATACTTGGAATGTAATAAATTATTCTTGGACAATTTAAGCTCTTGAGGTATCCTAATTCTATCTTTTTTATTTTTTTTAAATAGTCCATATTTCGAAACTAAGGACATTGCGGCACAATGTTTAGTAGAATAACATCAAACACATACAATAAATAAATTAATTAAAATAATGCATAAAGAAATAATAGCACCATCTACTAGCATCTTATCTGCATATTCCAATTAGTTCTGACTGTAGAAAAATCAAGTGAAAATGTAATGAAATATTGCTTTAAAATTTGAAAGCGGTTTATAATAAATAATGTCAGACTCTGAAGCACACCCATGGGAGAAATTTCGAAATTCTACAACTATTAGCATATCACATTTACACCAAGTTCTGATCATATGAATTTTCATTTCAAAGCTCCCAAAAGTGTTAAACCTATTGTTTAACAAACAAAATAGGCTACGGACGAAGATTTAATTTAATTAACCTACTTGATGTAGATTAATATTAAAGCAAAAAACGAAAAAACCTTATTGTAGAATGTTCGAAAGAAATGTTCACTTTTTATAAACACAGTTCTTTTCTATTTTGAGTACAATACTTGGATATAATTGATGCAATAAACATCAACAATACAGGGAAATCATTCCAGCATTCTTTATGGTTTTAAAATGTTAAGGAAAGTCGAAATAAACATTGTAAAACTTCAATTAATATGTTGGAAAAATTTAAAAGTTCGAGGAACAGCTTTAAAATAATTGTTAACGGCCACGTTATCTCTTGCGTGAAAGTCTTTACGTTCTCAAAATACGTCTATCATAAGTACTGAAATTTCATATAATTACAAGCAACTAAACACAACTTAGATTTACGATCAATTTCATAACCTTAAATACGATCTAAGTGGGATCATTTTCAAGGGGCTTATCCAAATTTCGCGCATGATTACTCTTGGTATCTACACGCGTTTTAGGAAACTTTGCATACCTGTCCATTTTTCAAGTACTTATAAATGCAAATTTGGTGATAAGATACTGAAGTAGGAACTAAGCGTATCTAAGCAGCCTGGGTGGTTTCAGGCTAATACGCGTTTCACCAGCAAAAGTCAAACTCTTTATCCTATAATGCAACAGTAATAATAGAAAACTTTAATTCACGATTAATACATTACAGAACTGAGTACACGAACTACATCTGAACTTCGAACGTAGCTATAGGTATTGATTCTTCATTGCTCTATGGAAAAAATAGTTGAGGTATGTCGTTTTTTGAAATATATAGAATTATTCTATGTTAGAGGTTCTAATATTAAACAACAATAACTTTTCCACAAATACAGTACCGTGCCAGGCAAAACCAAACTTCCAGAGCATAGACAATAAAAAATATAGGTACATATTAATTGTAGAGTTTTTACATTATGAAACATATCAATAACTTTGCAACAAATGGTGCACCGTGCCAGAAAAAATAGCAAGCTTCCAGAGTGTAGATAGTATTTGTCCCGCAAAAAGTAAAGATTTCCCGTGCGAAGAAAAGCATTTTTTCGTTAAAAATACCTGTGTTGGAGAATCCTGGGTAGGTGGGAAATCATCCTCAGTTGATAAGCAGTGGTTTAAGAACCACCGTTGCCTCGGGGACCGCGTATCCTCCGTTTTAAGCGGCCTCAGTTATTTCGAGCATATATATCTATAACTATACATATAACTATCGTATTCTGAGAGTAACTTACTGTCAATTACGTTTATTACTACAAGTTGTGCAAGAAAGGGGCGCAATACAATCTACATGTGCGCAATAAGCTGTGTTGAGTCTTGATCGCGATACGCAAGCGTTAATATTCTTATTTCCAAGCATATGCATCTTCAACTTAATATATAAGTATAACTACCATATACTGAGAGTGTATTATTGTTAATTACATGTATTACAAGTTGTGGAATGAAGAAGTGCAATATGTGAAGTGTTATAGCACCGCGCCAGGAAAGAAACAAACTTCCAGATTGTAGACACTTGACAAAAAATAAATAAATATAAGTAATCACAAATAAAAATAGATAAAAATAGTATTTTGTTCAAGATATTTAATACCAGAGCTTCTAATGTTAAAAAACACGACAAACTTTACAAGTGATGCACCTCACCAGAAAAAAAGAACATTTCCAGACTGTAGACAGCACTTAACCAAAAGTAAAGATAAAAACATAAATAATACTTTGTTCAAGAGACAGTATGGTTTAATAGCTAAGCTTCTAACATTAAAGAACATACCCATAACTTTACAACAAACAGTGCACCATGTTAGGAAAAGAAACAAACTTCCAAAATGTAGACAACTTTTGACCGAAAAATAAATAAATTATGTTTCGTTCAAGATACGAATTATTTAACGGTAGCGCTTATAACAAAGATCGTATCAATAGCTACAACGAATAACGCACCGCACCAGAAAAAAAAAAAAAAAAAAAAGAACTTCCAGAGTGTAGATAATATTTGATCAAATAAATAAATGCTAAATAAATTATATTTTGTTCAAGAGACAAGATTATTTAATGGCAGAGCTTCTAACATAAAAACAACACTCCGATTAATAACTTTGAAATCAGAAATGCACCGCGCCAGGTAAAAAGCAAACTTCCAGAACATAGGTGACATCAAAATTTGGAACGTCTTGACTGATGAATATTCCTTGTGCAACGTGTGATTCGCGTAGACACTGAACTGTATGCTGCGAACTGCGATATAAGATCGTTCTTTATGATCTGAATAAGAACTAATACAGCGTGTTATAAACGTACTCACTTTGATATTAGGATGCTGGAAGAAGCACTCCAAATTCAACAGGTGTCTTCAACATTAGTGCAGTTACCTTCCTCATTAGACGACAAATGTCCTAGCCACAGGTGTATTTCTTGAGCACAAATGAATTGTCACTACCACCTCCCCACCTTTTATATACTCGGTTGTGTATTTGTGACGTCATATGTACACCTTATCACCCTTCCCCTCCAGTGCATGCTCCTTGCTCCTCCTACCTGTAAACAGCCCACACCGTGCAATATGGACGTATGCACCTCTCCAGCAGGGTAAACCCACCTCGAGGACCTCACTCTGGGTCTCTGACGAGAAAACGTCACGTCTGAGGGGCGTTCTGCTCTCTGGAGGGGAAAGGGGAACAGTAACGCACAGCAGCTCACGATTGTGCCATAAATAGATTTACAATCTACATGTTCCTCCCATGAGAATATGGCTATTAGGAATGTCCTTACCATCAACAACGCTAGTGTTTTCTGAGAAAGATTACGGTTAGGACGGCGAAGGGATGAGGTAGGGGGATACGAAGGGCGGTCAGACCTGAAGAAAGACGGCGGCAGAGGGCAGGGTCCGTAATATCTCCCCGGTGGCGGCTCATATTCCCGCTCCTCTCTCTCTCTTGTGAGCTCTAGGTCCTTTGGGGGGGGGGGGGTATTAGGAGATCTCCCCAGATCCGGAGCACATCGACTTACGAGAGCACGCACCTGCCGACGTTTAGAAACCTGAGACAACCAAGCACATGACAAATGAAATGAAATGGGGAGATAGGAAATTCGGAGGATGTGGAAATCCTTTCCAGCATTCACTTGGCGATACGGAAACCTCCGGAAAACCTCATGGATCAGGAAGTCAGCCACGGAGATTGAACTCGCAACCTCCCGAATGCGGGCCATAGACGTTACTGCCTGAGCCGTCCCACTCGGCGGTTTTGATCTTTGAGTTTCTGTTACTTTTGGCAATTAAATTCGCACACACATTCACACTCCCATTCATACCTCCAAACTAGAGAGGATGGGGAATAATATTACTTAAAGAAAAATTCCGAAACTACCAGCCGAGAATCGAAACCGGGGCCCCTTACACAGTAGGCAGGTGCCCTACCGACTGAGCTACGGGACCAGCATGTTAAAAATAATATTACGTGTGTATATATTCATAGTAAGTAGAGGAAGTATTGTATTCCACCCCAAATTCGACGTCGAGATTTCACCGGAAATATATATTTTGAAGCCCCTTGAATCCAAAAGAAAAAAAAAAGCTTTTTAGAAAAAGGTCCGTGTATGTATCTCACTCTGTGGGCAGCATAACCCAAAAACGAAAAGTTGGCTAAAAACCAAGGTTGGTATTTAACTTTAATATCTTTTAAGAACATGTCACAAAGATTTTTAAGAAAATTGTTCCACCATAAACTACGCTTTACATGGAAAATTTTTGGAAGGTTTTGATGTTTTTGAAAATGGCTCTAACAATTTTGATTAAAATGGCATATGCTTAAGATATTTGTATGAGAATTGAAATGTATAGTTTGAATTTTCTGTTTACTCTGGATGACTTTTGCATAACTGGCAAATCGTAACAAATAGACCAAATCTTACTGTACAAAAATGTAGATCTTCCTAAAACACAGTTTATGTCCACATACTTATTTTTTGTAGAGTGAACCGTGTCAAAGATATTCCTTGCTATTTGTGGGAGTTTTGGAAAACAAACCTTTTGTCAAATGGAACATCGTTATTCATTGTTTATATGTTAGTCGTGCAAAGAAAACGGAATTTGAAATCTTTAAAACACTTGACTATCGCTCAAAGCTTACTGTATTCCCATATTCCCCTTGCACCTACAAGGAAATAAGCAATAAGATAATTTCAGCAAATGTTTATCTCAACTAACATGAAGAAGATATAGGAATAAGAGTTTGTAAGAGTGGTTAGTACAAGAGTAGAGAAAGTTATAAGAGTGCAACACATTAGATTTTTATTAGTTTCTGGGGAACAGGTTGTTTGTAGAGCTATGGCAGGGTAGTGTCAACATCCGTCCCAAGACATGGAGGGGTTGTTCTTGTTGCCCTACACAAATTCTGCAGGCCATTTTTAGAGGGCTGGAGACAGTGAGTAGATATACTTAGTCAAGATAGCCAATTAAAAGCCATCCCAATATGGGTCTTGTCCTGTAGCAGGAATGTCGAGGAAGAGTACCATTCTGCCAAGATCATTGAGATTGTCAGTGTGGTGGACACTTAGAATTTTCGCAGACATCCATGTCCAAATTTCAGACGTGCATAGCGATAGTGCTGCCTGTCCATGCTGTCATACAGAGTACACCATGTGGTTGATGTAATGCCATCCTTGCTTTAATAGTAACGATGTGGTTTACCAATTTATAGTCTATTGTCTTCGAGTCGGCGGGAGTATTTGGTACTTTAAAAATCACCCATATCCTACCGCACAGCATATTGGGGTATTGGGACATGATGTCAGAATGACTGCTGTACGTTCTTCCTAGCACATAATGGTAAATAGCCTCAACAGACAGCAAATCCAGGTCCTATAAAACGTAAATGTGCAAGATACCTCCTTATTCTCCTAAAATTGGAGGCTAAGGTTTAGCAGTTGGAGATTAGTATTCCGTTCCCCAGCCAGAATCGCGCGTGAGCCCGGGGTTGCTATGTATAGGACCTTGAGAAATCTACACTACTCTAATGGTTAACATGCGGCGTGTCAAAGCCGGGTCAGAAGATGAAGGTATTCAGGTCCCGTAAAGCGTTCTCACGTGTCTCCAAGTAAGCGTTCGCTGTCCACTCTACTTCTTAAACGACCAATGTCACGAGAAAACTAACAGAATGAGACAGAAAATAGCGCAGAAGAACTGTCTCTCATTTGTGATTTCTTTGATTTCATTGGCTGGAGTGACACGCTCATTGGTACAATGTAAAACATCAGCGACTTCCAAGTACAAACAATACATGCGGTGTGTCTTACCCGAGAGGCTTCCGTACTGTACTCTTTACCCCTTTACCCTTTTATTTTACGTAACGCCTACAAAAGTTCCCAGGGCCACCCTTATCTTTAAATGATATTCATATACGTTTATGCCAACATAAGGATAATTACGCTTCCATGCCTCACAAAATAACAAAGGAACAGAGAGTTCAACATTATATTCGTTGATCTCTCTTATATCGATCATGGAGTAGTAAAACTATGGTCTTACTTTTTTTTTTTAATTTGTATGTTCTTAGTTTACCGAGAACAAACAAGGCTACATATATCTGCTACTTGCTTGCGCAGCCAGGTTTTCACTGTGAGTCACCTCTTCGTCGTCTTGGAGATGTCTTTCACGAATGGCATTCTTCAGTGGCCCAAACAAGTGGAAATCTGAGGGAGCCAAATTGGGGCTATAGGGTGGATGGGGTAACACTGTCCAACCCTGTTTAGCTATGAGTGTGTGCAAGACGTTTCATCACCTGTCACAATCTGGTACAAGAAGGCCTCTCTGTCAGCTTCAAAGCGTTGCAATAAATCGGAAGCAGTGTCTTTTTTGGGATTTGTGATCAACATTAAGACACCGAGGAACCCATCTTGCACACTTTGAGCCAAACAGGGTTGGTTAGTGTTACCCCATCCACCATATAGTCCTGATTTGGCTCCCTCAGATTTCCACTTGTTTGGGCCACTGAAGAGTGCCAGACGTGAAAGACATTTCGAAGAAGAAATGATTCACGCAGTCAAAAACTGGCTCCACAGGCAGAGTAAAGAGTTTTACCTACAGGAAATAATTATATGCCCTCGTGTCTCGCAGCAGAAAGACAATGGAACTTGAAAGCGATTATGCAGAAAAATACAGTGTACAGACAAAACATTATTCTTTCATACATTTAAAGTTCAGTTTTGTGGAATAAATACTTTTGGAGAAAAAAATATGGGACATTATTTATTGGGTAACTCGCGTACTACAAGGATGTTCTGCACTCTGAAAGAATGAGTGTGGTGTGAATGTGTTTAAATGTTAAAAGAAAAGTTGTGTAATCTAGTTTTCAGCGTGCATGAAACACCTTTAGTTGTTATCAAGTCAAATTTCTCGATACAATCGTAGCATTTAAAGGAATGCTATACGAATGAAACAAATTAATAATAATAATAATAATAATAATAATAATAATAATAATAATAATAATAATAATAATAATAATAATAATAATAATAATAATAGTAATAATAATAATAATAATGATAATGATAATGATAATGATAATGATGATGATGATGATCATAATAATAATAATAATAATAATAATAATAATAATAATAATAATAATAATAATAATAATAATAATAATAATAATAATAATAATAATAATAATAATAAGAAGAAGAAGAAGAAGAAGAAGAAGAAGAAGAAGAAGAAGAAGAAGAAGAAGAAGAAGGAGGAGGAGGATACAAGAAGAACGACAACAGTAACAATAATAATGAAAGGTTTACTTCATGTTTAATAAAAGACAGCGTATTGCAGAAATTGATATATTAAAACAAGTGCTAGTGATGGTGACTGCTTAGTGATTCCTTGATTACTCTTGCTTCCTCCTTCGAGGAAGACCCATTACCTTTACATTAAACGACCAAGCTGTCTCATTTTTAATTGGTAGCATGTATTTCTTTTAGTAAGAAACACATTCCCATACCTACAACAAATATGAACCTCGTAAGAGAGTACTAAAAGCGACATAAGCCTTAAATTTCAGTGTGATGCACCACATACCGAGTTTTCTTGCAATTATTTTTTGATTCAGGGGTCTCAAAACATGTATTTCTGGCAACGCCTCGGTATCGAATCTTTTACTTAGTCTAGTACGTACAATAATAAGGAAAGTATTGTATTCGGCCCAAAAATTCGATGAAAATTTTACCGGAAATATATGTTTTGAGGCCGCACGAATCAGGAAAAAGACATTTTATAAAAAGGCCCGCGTGTATGTGTGTATGTGTGACTGTCTGTGAACTGTGTAACCCAAAAACAAACAGTCGGCTAAAAACCAAAGTCGGTGTTTAAGTTTAATATCTTTCAAGGATGCGACACGAAAATTTTGAAGAAAATTGACCCACCCTAAACTACCATTTACATGGAAATGTTTTCGAAAATTTTGATTTTCTCGAAAACGGCTCCAACGATTTTTACTGAAGTGCCATATGATATTTTTATGGTAAATAAAATGTATATTTTAAGTTTATGGCTATAGCCCACATAGTCCTGTTTACTATTAATTACTTTTGTATAGCTGGTAAGAGATAGACCAAATCTTACTGTACAAAAATGTAGATAATGGGAGGTTATTCATTTTTTTATCTCTTCGTCATGCAAAGAGAACTGAATTTCAAATCGTCATATCCCCTTAAAACATTTGACTGTCGCTTAAAACCGACTGAATTCCCCTTGCACCTACAAGAAAATTAGCAATAACATAATATCTACAAATGTTTATCTCGATTAACACGAAGTAGATAGATGAAAAGGTGTTGAAAGAATAGTTTGTGCAGGAGTAGAGAAAGTCATGTGAATACAATACATAAGATTTTCAATACAAACGTTTATTTCCATTAAAATGAAGTAGATAGAATTCTTAAATTTGTTTACAAACTAATAAACGAAAGCTATAAAGAATCATATGAATGTAACTTTCTTTTTTTCTCCTGAAAATGAAAAATAAAAGAAAAAATTCAAATTTAATACATATCGACCAGCTCTTAAAGGAATCCACTAACGCTTAAGTGTACTGTATAACACTATTCTCATTGTACCTACAAGAAATATACCAGGTGGCCCACTCCAGCCGGTATTGGGGTAAGTATATAACCCTTCGTGCGTTAAGAGTTGCAGAAATCACGGGGTAAATCTAGTCAGTGGCGTGTGTGAACTTTGTTCTGCTTGTGAGAGAAGGGCGGGATGCCGGGCTAGCGTGTGTGACGCGTGATTATAGACAAGAAATCTTAGAATATTTTCCACTCCACTTACAGGAATTTATTTTCTATGGAATAAACTCATTCCTCTATATGCTGCTATTGTCTAACATTACGGATTGCAGATTGTAAATTGCTGTAACAAAATCTACGCAAACATGAGCGCGCAGTGTTTTCTTGGCATTCCTTTGTTTCTTGTTAATGTTATTGTTGTATTTTATTATTATTTTTAGTTATTACTATTACTTTTGTTTGTCGTTATTGTTATTATTATACTATTGTATTATATTATTTATATTGTGTATATTATAAACATTAATGTTAATTTTATTACTATTACTTTTATTATTATTATTATTATTATTATTATTATTATTATTATTATTATTATTATTATTATTATTATTATTATTATTATTATTATTATTATTATTATTATTATTATTGTTGTTATTGTTATTGTTATTGTTATTATTATTATTATTATTATTATTATTATTATTATTATTATTATTACATTCTTATTGGTGTGTTTATCACCATTATTAGGCTTATCAATATTGTTATTACTTTTTGATTATTAGTTTATCATCATTACTGGTGGTGGTGGTGGTGGTGTTGGTTATGGTGGTGGTGTTGGTAGTGGTGTTGGTGGTGATGGTGGTGGTGGTGGTTTTGGCGGTGGTGGTGATGGTAGTGGTGGTGTTGGTGGTGGTGGCGGCGGCGGCCGCGGCGGTGGTGGTGGTGTTGGTGGTGATGGTTTTGGCGGTGGTGGTGGTGATGGTGGTGGTGGTGTTGGTGGTGGTGGTGGTGGCGGCGGCCGCGGCGGTGGTGGTGGTGTCTTTATCCCAACCAGACTTAGAGGACCACGGTAGGAATTACTGCAAGGTGAGCTTCAGGATTTTCTTGATAAGGCTCCTATCCCATGGCGGTACAACACTGTGCACTGGTTCAAACGAACCTGCAACACCCCTTACTATTATGAACCTGTAAAGGTCCACTTCAATTAGTTGTACCCTGGATGGGTGTAGGTGGCCCAATACTGTGGCCAACAAGATCTCCTGATCTAACCCCATTAGATTATTTCTTTTGGAGACACTCAAGAATATTGCGTTTTAAACAAATCCCCTCAAAGGATTGTTAAAACATACGCATGTCAAACCCTCAGTTCTCAGAAACTTCCATATGGATACAAGAGGGTGGTTGGAACATTGTATCAATCAAGGCATCATTTTGTACACCTATACTATGAATAAAGTCACCGAACAGTAGGCTTTGATGATAACAATGAAAATAATAGCATAATAATAAACCATAATAACAAAGACATTAACAATAATGTAATAATGATAAGAGAAATAATACTAGTAATAATAATTAACAATAATAAGTCAATGAGAATAAAATAATAAGAGTAATAATAATAGCAATAATAACAATAACTAACATAATAACAAAATACAACAGCATTAATAAGAAACAAAGAAATGCCAATGAAACATTACGTGCCCTCGTGTTTGCATGGGTTTTGTTACGGTAATTTACAATCTGTAATCCGTAATGTTAGACAATAGTGGCATATAGAGGAATCAGCTTATTCCATAGAAAATAAATACCTGTGGAAAACATTCTAAGAATATTCTTTTCTATTATTACGCGCCACACACGCTAGCCCGGCATCCCGCCCGCTTCTCTTACACGCAGAACAAAGTTCACATACGCCACTGACTGGATTTACCCCCGTGATTTCTGCAACTCGAAGGGTTATCTACTTACCCCAATGCCAGCTGGAGTGGTCCACCTGGTATAATGAAACCATTTCCACAAATATTTATCTCGATTAACATGAAGTAGAAGAATAAGCGTTTGTAGGAATAGTTGTTGAAGAATGGGTAGAAAAATCAATATGACTGTACATAGAAGATTTCTTAAGGCTGATATCGACTATGAACACTCGCCAAATATGTACTCTCCATTTCCGTTTTCACTGCCGGTGTAGAAAGATCATTCAGCTCTATGCATAAGATGACAAAATTAAGGAACAGGATGAGTCAGGATATGCTTCAACCTTGTATGAATGTTTCAACAGAATGAGACGAGAACATACAGAAAGCTTCACTAACGTCATACACAGATAAGATGTAATATGGTCTCAACGCTTTAATGTACATAAGTTATTGCATGCTATAACAGCATTTCATTGAGGCTCGTAAATCTTTCTTAGAGATAATTAAAAATGCTACTTTTGTTTTAGCTACTGAATCCTTATACCTACAAGAAATGTGTAAAACATGTAGTTTATCTCTACTAAAATGAAGTAGACAGAGGAATAAACCTTTCTTAGAATAGTTTTTACAACACGTATGCTTGCTTCCCTACGAATAGCTTAAATAAAAAACGTGGCATATTTACATTATTTAAACGTTTTACATTTAATTTAATTATACAGTGATAGCCTCTAATGCCGAATATTTAGTTTCCATGCTCGCTGCGAGTTCATTCTGAATTTATAACGTTAATGTCGTTTTCTTTACACCGAGATTACTTTCTTACGACCAAGTGTAAGAGAAATTTGGAATATTTTTTTGGACTTACAAACTCACCCTTGTGGATAAGTGTGAGCTGGCGAGTCGACCTTTGAGACCACCTGGCATAACTAATAGATAGCTATCCTGGCTTCCCCCCGTGACTAGGAGCATGTGACTCGGAAAACATTTAGAGTCGACTGTACAAGAAGATAGAGGAAACCGCATCGATAGTCTGATGTTTTAAAGCTGGCCTTTAAAGCCATGCTTTTTCCATGGTATTGCGAGAAACAGCAGCGACAGCGTTTAAGAAAATGACTTTTGATAACTTCTGACCAACAACGAATATCTCAGAAATGACCAATGTCAAAGAAAAAAATATTTCACATACAGTGTGTCTACATTTTCTGCGTAGTGTGTTTCTGACTATTTTTTATAATGGTTTAGCAGTTATGTAAAGTTATACAAAATATCTTCCAAATGAAGATATCCACATCCACAGGTTGTTCTCATTAAATTCAAAATATACATTGTATTTGTCGTGAAACTATCTTAAATATATGGCAAATAAATGAAAATCGTTAAACCATTTCTGAGAAGATCGAAATCATTATCATGTTAAACCGAGCGGGATGGCTCAGGCGGTAACGTCTGTCTGACATTCGGGAGGTCGCGGGTTCGATCCCCGTGGCCGAACTTCCTGACCCATGGGTTTTTTTTCGGAGATTTCCCAGGATCGCCGGGTGAGTGGTGGGAAGGATTTCCATATCCTCCAAATTTCCTGTCCCTCCATTTCGTTACATTTCACCCTTCATCTCGTTAGGCTTCTTTAAGGGTTGGCAGTGTCGGCGAACAACAGTACAGCAAGGCGAACAAATGTGCTCTGGAAACCTCATCCCCCGGATTAGAAGGCGGCGAGCCCACTGGCTTCCGGTCCCCCCCCCATGGAATGGTATAAGCCCGAGGGGGGTAGCTAAGCCAGCCTCCACCGGGATGCTTCTAACTGGGAAAATGTAGTTACCCTGCGCTCTGCTCTGTCGTTCCGGCCGCCCTTAGGATCCATTCGCCTCATCCATCCTCTCGGGGGCTGCCCCGTCAGGGGCATAAGGTACAAAAGATCACCTTTCGGTCGAGGTGCTAAGCCCTCTTCCTCAAGTTGTCATTAAGTGGCAATTAGAGCTTATAGCCTAGTACATTTCCCTGTACCCCTTGTGTCTATAAGAAAATGTGCAATAAAACAACTTCTCAGTAACAATAAATAGAATTATAAACGTTTGTAGGAATAGTTTGAATATTTCAGAAAGTCATGTGTGTGCAACACATAAGATTTTTTGAGTAGTGGTGAGCAAAATATCACTGAACGCTATATAACAAGCTATTAAACAGCAAGCAGTTCCAGTGATTCAGATAATGGTGTTTATGTTAGAGAAGATAGAAGATGTAAACATTTTAGGCCCAAAATTAATAATTTACTTCACATATTCTTATGAATACAATGAGAGTTTTTGGATTAGTATAGCTGTTGCACGAAACTGCACATCACATTCGGCATACAACGGACAAAAGTGGAGCCTTAACCTCAAAACTACAACTGTGTGTTGCTTTACATTGGACGGGAACTTGCTGTCAGTTTGACGTCTTAGCAGACATGCATGGCGTTTCTAAGTGTGCAGAACTGTGCACAGAGTAGTTGATACTGTCAATGGAATACTTATTGAATCGTAGAAGTGTGGAGGAGGCATAATATAGATCGTAAGTGGGTTTTGTAACGCATGAAAGGCGACGCTTCGAAGCGGGAAGAATTCGAATAACATTTACAGCTGTGAATTGTGTATAAAAGGTTAAGAATACTTTACAAATCAACAAATTGTATTGTTAAACAGAATTTACAAATATATGAAATATTTACTTATTATTTGTAAATTATCAATATTTCGTCTCTTCTTCTGTTGATTCTACAGCCGTTTTCCAGCCTTGATCACCCCAAGTGCTGTCCTCCATTTATTCCTGTCCATTGTTATTCTTTTCCAAATGCCCACTTCGTTGTTTAGCAGATCAGTCTCTACATTTTGCAACCACCTAATTGGCGGTCGCCCGACTTTTCTGCTGCCATAGATAGCACCTTATGCTATCCTTATAGGATCTTGCTCATCAACTCTATAAAGGTATCCTAGACATCTTACTCTTCTTGTGTTCACTTTTCCCATGACATCAGGTTCTCTGAAGCTTTTGTATAGTTCTTGGTTATATCTTATTCTCCATCTGCCTTTTTCACAAATCGGCCCATATATCTTCTCAGGATTTTCCTTTCAAATATTGCTAGCTTATTTTCATTTACTTTGTCAATAGCCCACGTTTCTGATCCATATAATAATATAGTCGAATGAGAGTCTTATAGATCTTAATTTTGATCTTTCTGTTGATGAATTTATATCTCATTTTGCACCGGAAACGTATGTCTTGAGACCCCCTGGTGCCCGCCTCGGTAGCGTGATGGTTAGCGTGTCTGTCTCACGTTCAAGAGGTCGCGAATTCGAATCTCGCATAGGGTAAGTTATCCGGGTAAGGTTTTTTTCCGAGGTTTTCCCTACCCTGAGAAGACGAATGTCGGGTAACTTAAAGCTCCATGGAGCTCATTTGAGCATCATTTCACCCATTTCATTTCATTCATTCGTCCGATATGACACAATGAGGACGTTAATTAAAAAAAAAAAAAAGAGTGAGAGAGAGAGAGAGAGAGACCCCCTAATCAAAAAAAAAAGCATTTTTAGAAAAAGTTCCGTATGTGTTTCTGTCGACAGCATAACTCAAAAACGAAAAGTAGGTTAAAAACCAAAGTTGGTATTTAAGTTTAATGTCTTTCAAGGATGTGAAACGAAGATTATGAAGAAAATAGCCGCACCCTAAACTACCCTTTAGATGGAAAATGTTGATTCTCTTTAAAATGACTAACGAATTTGATTAAAATGTCATATGTCTGAGATATGTTTATGACATATAAAATGTATATTTTGAGTTTCTGGCTATAGCCCCTGTAGTCGCATTTACTCTGGACGACTTTTGCATAACTGGTAAACTGTTAGAGATAGACCAAATCTTACTATATAAAAAATGTAGATCTTGCTAAAATACACAATTTATGTCTAAACAAATTTTCTTGTAGGGTGAACCATTTCGGAGATATTCCTTGTTATGTGTGCGAGTTTCGGAAACTTAAAACTTTCGTGAAATGGAACATCGTTGTTCATTTTTTTATATGTAAGTGTGCAAGGAGAACGGAATCTTAAAGCTTTAAAAGATTTGACTACCACACTAAGCCTGCTGTATTCTAACATTCCCCTTGCACCTACAAGGAAATAAGCCATAAGATACTTTCTACAAATGTTTATCTTAACACGAAGAAGATATAGGAATAAGAGTTTGTAAGAATGGTTAGTACAAGGGTAGAGAAAGTCATGTGAGTGCAACACATCAGATTTTTTCTATTTGTGCTATCGAAGGTCATTCTGAAATCTACAAATAAATGGTATGTGTCGATCTTATATTCTTTGTTTCTCTCCAGGATTTGTCTCAAGGCATGTATCTGATCTGTGATGGACTTGCCTTCTCTGAATCCGCATTGGTATCTTTCGATATGTATATTGCAGATATTGTGTAACAGGCCCTGGTATATAGAAGTTCAGTGCATATCTACAGCGTATCTGAGAAGTGCACTTATAAAGAACCTTGGCTTTTATAAATTTCAACCATTGTAAATAGGTGCAGACAAATTTTTCTTCCAACTTCTGTATATCAATTCTGAAGATGTAGAAGTTCGTGAGTTGTTTAATACATGTAGACCAAAGAACGTACTGAGAATGGATAAATGGACAATCCGATTTTTGGATGAAGCTTAACACCTGTTCTTATTAAATAGGCAACGCAGATAGTGGGTACTGACCCATGAAAGGAAATTATAATTGAGAAAGGAAACTTTTGAAGAAAACCTTCCAAGTTTGTGGTACCTCCCCGGGATTTACTAGGTGCGTGGACTGAGGAAAATCTATAAGGAGGACGGTCCTGGTGAGATTTGAACCGCGGACCCTTCATTCACAAATCCATGTCTTATGACCTCGATCACCCCCTGCGTGTGGGTAAGCCGATGCAGTACTCTTTAGTAATGAATGCTTCTAAAAATATTGTGAATAACGAACTAAGAACAATGTTTCAGGTGGCGCCGTGGCCGAGCGGTTAGACTGTTCGCCTACCACCTAGGCGGCCCGGGTTCGATCCCAGGGACCCATATGTGGTATTCGTGGTAGATGAAGCGGCATCTGGACGGGTTTTCTCCGGGTTATCCGTTTCCCCTATCACTCATTCCACAATTGCTCCAACATCACCTTTCCAGCCATGTATTTCGCCTGCAGTTAACATCGTCCTCTTCCTCATTCTCATACCTGGTGCTTGCCTGACCATCCGCTTCCAGGTCTTCACTCTGTCCGGTCCGCCGCAATGTGTGCTGAAGGCTTAAATATCGCTACGTGTAACGGAATGTCGCTACAGTTGGCAACACTGTGTAGCACGCAATGGTATGACGAAGCAGAGTAACCAGTCCAATGGTTTCTACTCGTATTTTCTCTAACACTACTTAGGCAGAGAAGGTATTATATTCCACCCAAAAATTCAATATCGATATTTCATCGGAAATGATATCTGTTTTGAGGTCCCGAATATAAAAAAGGCATTTCTACTTTCCCTGCTATATATAATAAATAAATAGGAAAACTATTGTACCCCATGCAAAAATTCGACGTAGAGACAGAATAAGTAGATAATAATAAGTAAATGGAAAAAAATAGCTTTATTGAGCGCGAACGTTGTGTGGATTAATATTTAAAATCAAAGATATGGTGTTGGAACATTACTTTCCAGTTTTATAAGCATCTATATTGGTTTACTGCAGAGTAAATAGTTATTGCATAGTATTGTCGTACTATGCATGCAAAATGTGGTGCTGCGTCTTGTATAAACAATTCCTCCAAAAACACGGGTACCTCATTGCGCAGGAATCGATGATACACAGCGCGTGTTAATCTGTTCGGTAAAATGTATGGTCCTAGGGGTCTTTCACTCATAATTTCTAACCACAAATTGGGACTAAAGCGATCCTGATACTTAAACCAAACATTTAATGGAGAATGGAATGATCGAGGAGGTCCAGTAACATGGCCTCCGCGTTCGTCGGACCTTAATCTATTGGATTTCTGGCTATGTGGGCATTTAAAGACATTGGTGTATGCTAAACATATAAAAATGTGGATACTGTACACATTTTTGTAAAATGGCTCATATTTGAACAATATTTGTTTCCGGACATATGCATATTTATAGGAACATTTTTTCTAGTTTAGATCAATCCCAACTCCTGTTGCAATATCGGACACTTTTTAAACATCCTGTAGATATATACCGGGTGGAAGGTACTGATTCGGCCATATATTAACCATGATTCTACATGATGAGTGCAACAAATATGTGCAATACAATTATTGTCAATAAAGAGACGTTTCGCCAAAACAATAATAAATAATTTCTGTCAAACATTTGGAATATTTGGAGCTGTCTAGCTTCTTGATGAATGCATATAAATGGTTTATTATTCCACTAACTGTCAAGCAGACATTGGGTGAACAATGCTGTAATGTCTTTTACTTCAATTCGGATGAATTTAGTCACAATTCAATGTTAACGTGATGTTGCCAAATCTCTCTTAGAAATTAAACTTTGCATGCCACTTTAACACTAAATTGTGACTAAATTCATGCAGATTAAGGTAGAAATGCATTATAGCATTGTTCAGACAGTGTTTGTGCAACAGTTAGTGAAATAAAAAACACTTATAAACATTTATCAAGAAGCTAGATAGCTACAAATATTTGTCACAAATATTTTTTTCCGGTGAAGCGGCCGTTTATTGACAATAATGGTATTGGACATATTTGTTACGTTCATCGTGTAGAATCACTGGTTAACGTTTGGCCAAAACAGTGTCTTCCACCCTGTATTCTATGATAGTCTCTGAACTGTTATACATTCAGTATTCCTAATTGATATCCACCTGCCTAGAAATAATGAATGGATGAACGAATGAGTGAGCACATTTATTTCCATTTCTATATGCAGAGATTCAACTCTTACATGAGACTGCAATACACTTAAATAATAAAGATCTCTCTCCTATAACAGTAGATGAGTGTAACAAGAAACACTGGAATTAAACATCTTAAATGAAGCATTACAAAACACGAAAATATGGAGAAAATTATATATGTATATATAATGAAGCTGATATATGTATATACTTTCCACCAAAGTCTACTAATACACACAGTGGCAAAATTATGAAATCCTATCTTACCTGCCTGTTTTCTAAAACCATCTTCAAGTTTTATTTGTCCTGCTTCCATAGGGATTTGAAGGTTTTCTGCTTTTTTAAGGTCCTCCATTCTTTCGTCAAATGCAGTAAATTATTGCTTTTATTGTTTTATATCAATCACATTATGGCATTATTTTACTGCTTCTCGTTTTCCGTTCCTATGTTGAAAAGCAGTTCAGCGACGTAAGGCAATGAGAAAGAAAGTGTTATTTACATGTGATATAAACACAAAGCTCCAAGGTGCCAGACTCTTCTCTTATCTTTGCAGAGGTTTACATAACATAATTACCACCTTTAGGATTACGGTTGTAATGCTTATTGTTGCAAAACTAGGGCTGTTCAAAACTCTTTCCTTCTGAATGCACTACGAGGTCAACCCTACGTTACAACGGATTGGTTTTTCTCTCCCTCAGACTTTTAAATTAGAGGGGAGGGGCGGAGGGCGGCAAATATTAACTTAAAAAATTTGATGTGTTGCATTCACATGACTTTCTGTACCCATTCTTCAACAAACTATTATTTCATAGGCTTATTCTTCTACCTACATACATACTTAATGTTCATCGATAAAAACATTTGCAGATCTGTTTACAATGTATATGTCACCTTCAGTATTTAAGGTCCAGGGTTGCCAACTCGTACGAAATTATGGGGGTATACGATAATTTTAACGTTTGTACAATGATTCCCAACCCGTACGATAATTATGGGGGTGTACGATAATTTGAATGTATGATAGTTCGATATTGGTGAAATATCATTTTCACTGGTTTGTCCCACCAGCGAAATGAAACTAATTACAAATAACGACACAACTTTTGCCCTCATGGCCTCTCTCCACCCCATAGCAACCATTTCCAACCCTACTAAGCCTGCTACCCTTTATCCTCTTACTGCCAGTGTGCCCAGGTCTGATAATCTCAATGAAGAAGGCACTGTTCAGAAAATTGATGATCAATGGAGAAAACTCGGAATACGTGATAGTCTGTGTTAAATAAAGAACATGCCTGAACCTGACAGTTTCTGGAATGCTGTCACCTTGGTGGAAATACTGATTTCAAAGAACTAGCGGCCTTTGCATTATCAGTGGTTTCCTTGCCCCACAGAAGCACTTCTTGTGAAAGAGTTAAACCAAAAACCAAAGTTAGAAACCGATTGGCACTAGATACGGTAAATGAACTCAGCTTATGTTTCAGCTTATGAAAGAACGTGGTGGATCTCAAAATCTGCAAGTCACCGAGATGTTAAGGTTTATCTCAATAACAAATTTGTATAATGCTGCAACGGTTGAGGAAGATGAACGTTCAGTTGAATAGTGCGAGAAACATAAGTGCTACTGTTGTAATATTTGTTGAGGTCATCGATCTTGTAAGTGGATATAATAAACATCATTACTTTTATATTTTCATAAGTATTATACTGATATTTTTATTGTTGTAGCATTTGGTTTATGAATGTACGATAATTTTGAATCCAAATCTATAATTTTGAGTGGCTGGTACGATAATTTAACTTTTAAATGTTGGCAACCCTGCTAAGGTCTCATCGGCGCTCCCGTCTTTGGAACAGTTGCTTATTGGGAATGATATCCAGTTTACTGCTCTGTTTATCTTACTGTTTGTTTACTTTGCATTTTCTATTTTATAATAATCCTTAGGGCATCTCTCCTATACAGAGGGTGCTTTTATTACCCGGGCGCCACTACGTTCTCCAGCAGCAGCCAAGGCCAAGGAGAAGTGCAGGATGGGGTCAAAGTGCCGACTTCCCCGATCGTAAGGCGACTACTTGATCTTCTAGGGACGCTACCTTTTTCCCAGGATAGCTAATCAATGCACACGCTTGCTAATGCCGTTTATAACACAGAAGAAAGACTGTTGTATTGAAGAACATGGTGGAAGTCATATTTAATTTTATTTTGATTTAATGAAACCACATTTCTTTATGAACAAATTGGTGTTTTTATTTTGCTAGAATCTGAAAATTTGATTAACTTATTACCATTTATTTACGCCAACAAGCTTACTGTGCTCTGTGTTTGTTTCTGATTGTGTGCCTTGCTAAGATGAATGCAATACTAATTTCCATTGTTGACTTTGCCGTAAATACTTAAACTGGATGGGAGGCAGTAATGAGAGTGACAAACTCGTCTAGCGCTTAAACGAAGCATCGCAGCAAAAAACTTTCCTTAACAAAAAGAGTTTAAAATCATGTTATTTCAGAGTGGCCCAAAGTTAGACCGAGAAACTTTGGGACACTCTGTATAGAGAAGATGCATTAGTATTATTGTCTGAATATCACCATCAAATGGATGGACTTTTACTCTATTGCAACATAGAAGCTCCAGCTCCATCTTTTACTTCCATTCTGGATCCATCACAAATTACAAATTAGCGTTTAGAGATCATGTAGGGTAACTTTTATTAAAGCACACACAGCTGTTAGTTTAGTTTGTTGGATAGTTTAGCTTAGAAAGAAGAACGGTTGCTGAAGCTATTTGTTTCGCATTTCAAACTTGCAGACGTGCTTCTCGTGTGTGAAGTGATTTGTAGCGCCTTCTGTTTAACAAACAATTCATACAGCATGCTCCTGGTTTCTTAGCCATGCTCATGTGTTGAATATTCAGGTAGAAGTTGTCTGTTTAACTCGTGGCACGTCCAGGAACACTCCCTCACCTCTAACATAAGTTACTACACGGCACGCTCCACTTTCACCTAGAAACAAATAATTAGGCATATTTACCATAACAAGCAGTCGTTGGGAAATGTCCCGCACTTTCTTATGAACTACGTCTTAGGAGCACGACCTCTTGCTTTTCAAATTCTAAGGAAGTTTTAACTTATAGTTTTAATTCCTGCTTTCAAGGTAGGCACAACAAATGTTTCTGTACTTCAGAGATTAGGCAAAAATGCCTCTTTCAGCTCCAAAATGTGTCAAAATGTGTGTTGTTTCTTGGTCTTCCCGGATGTCTTCTTCGTTTCATTCTATGGTACAACACTTTTCTTGGGATCCTCTCTGGCGATATTCTGTCTCCATTCATTGCTGTAATTTGCAATTTTGTCATCCAGAAAAATTGTCTCTAACACTTGTCTAATTTTTTCGTTTGAGATTTTATTTAAAAGAGTACATCCCTTTGACTCAATGACTCGATGACGATTGGCAAAGGAGGACTTAGCACCTTGACCATCCCCCGCGAGAATGGATGAGGCAAATGGATCCTAAGAGCAACCTGAATGTTGTCACGACAGAGCAGAGGGTAGGGCCTCCAAATGTTCCCAGTTAGAATCACTCCGGCTCAGCCCGGTTCCTCTTCAACCCCTTTGGGTTCGTACTCCCAAGGGGTCGCGGGGCTCGGAAACCGGCTCCGCTTACGGTAGGGTTTGTACCCTCCCATGGGGGAGGTTTCGGAAACCAGTAGGCTCACCTTCCAATCCGGGGGACAGATTTCCAGAGCGCATTTGTTCCTCCTGTCAACGTTTCCAACCCTGAAGGAAACTTAACGGGGCGAAAGGTGAAATGAAATAACTAATGTAACGAAATGGGGGGACAAGAAATTTCTAGGATGTAGAAATTCTCCCCAGCATTCGCCTGGGGAGTCGCGGAAACCCCGAAATAACTCAAGGGTCAGGAAGGTCGGCTACAGGGATCGAACCTGCGACCTCCCGAATGCGGGCCACAGACGTTACCGCTTGAGCCATACTGACATTAGGAATCTTATTTCGGCAGTTTATATCTTCTTTTGGCAGCTAAAGTTAATGTCAACTTTTCAGATCCATATAAAAATGCAGTACCTTACAATCATTACCTATAAAACTTATTCCAGTTCCTTTTCTAGCTTTAGTTTTCATATTTATGTTTATCTGTCTAAAATATGTGCAGAATTATTTATAATCGTTTCGTTAGCATACCCTCCCTTAATTTCTTTGGCCCTATCGGCGGCTTTGGCTTGAAAAACAACAATCTTGGTGCTATTACTCGCTAAACTGTTTAGTTTCTTAACGTTGAATGTTGTTATTTGTAACATTAAACACACACACGCACGCACGCACGCACACACGCACGCACGCACGCACACACGCACGCACACACACGCACGCACGCACGCACACACGCACGCACGCACACACACACACATTCGCTCCCACATTCATACTTCCAGACTCTGTAGTGGATATAAATTTTCCTAGTTAAAGTAAAATTTCCAGCGTTAGCTGGGAATCGAATTCGGGGCTTCTGGGGTAGAAGCCAGAACACTCGACCGCAGAGGCAGTCTATGGAATATTGTGAAAATAAGTTTCATTTTTATAGCTGACATGTGTTCCTAAATAAATAAAACTCGTGGTTTGTTCTAATGTACTATCCTTTGCCACATTTTGGTTTCTCTGTATTTTGCTCTAATGTGGTATCATTTCTACATGTTGTGTTTCTGTGTATTTACTTTGAAAGACCATTATTTTTTGCTTATTTGTCAAAAATTTAAAATTATAATTCTCACATAGCTTCAATTTTACTTATGATTATTTGTGGTCATTCGCAAATAACGTCGTTTGAAATATAAAATTTAGTGCAATACAAATGTTTACATTCGATTTAAACATTCACATACAATTAGTAGGATTGTTAAAAATGTTAACACTAGCAGAATCAGAAACACTGCTTGTGTTATTGCGCTATATGGGGAGATTCCTTTCCCACTCTCTCTCTCTTTTTCCCCTTTCTTCCACACACTTTCTCTGCCTCTTTGCCTTTTGAGTAGATCTCTCCTTCACAGCCCCAACCCCCCCCCCCCTCTCTCTTTCTCTCTCTCACACACTCTTTCTGCTTCCTCTACAACCTAGATAATTTATTTATGGTTTAAAAATCAGTATTAAAACATCTTTTTCCCCGGTTTATTATTAAACATTGAAACGTAGGTAAAAGGTTTATCAAATAGAATAACTTCAGTCCTTTCCTTATGTTCGAATGTTATCGGTACATTTCTGTTTTTCTTGTAATAGATTTACGTACGTGAATGATAGTAACGAAAAACTGGTATAACTTCTTAAACATTAATCTCACTGCAATAGTTACATAACTAAGCTTGTCAAAGGCAATGCTTAACGTGAGATTACGTGTTACATTCATGTAACTTTCATTACCCATCATCGTTTATGTATGTACGAGTCTGCTACAAATCATTCTTACAAAAGGATATTTTAACAAATCTTTTCATTATCTACTTCGCTGTATATACAATAAGGATAGGTAGGTTGAAGCGACAATCAAATCCTTAAAGGTGGTTTATTAGCTACATTTCTCTTTCTCGGGCTTGTGGACAGTGGGCTGGACGTTTCGCCCAAATACTACACTTGGCATCTTGAGGGTGAGGTGATCCGTTGTCCTTCGAATTCTGAGTAGTGCAGAAATAGAGAAATGAATAGTGGATAAAGGAATAAGCGTTTGTAAGAATAATTGGTACAAGCGTAGTGAAAGTCATGTGAATGCAACACATCAGATTTTCAGAAACATGTCCGGGTGTGTGTGTGTGTGTGTGTGTGTGTGTGTGTGTGTGTGCGTGCGTGCGCGTGTGTGAGGTGTGAACAGCACGAAAAGTCGGTTAAATACCAAACTTGGTATTTAAGTTCAGCATCTTCTAAGGATGCAACACAAGGATTTTAAGAAAATCCTCCCATCCCAGACTACCCTTCACATGGTACATTTTCTGAAAATTTTGATTTTTTTAAAATGACTAACAATTTTTATTAACATATATGTTTAAGATATTTTAATGTCAAAAGAAATATACAGGATGTCGCAAAAAATACCGACAACGTTTAGTATGTGGTGCAGGACGGCAAACTGATTGGTTTTCAAGTTGAAACCCCTATCCAGAAATGCTCGGTTGGGACGCTGTAGCGCATCGAAGTGTGAGAACGTTCACATTTTGTCAATAAACCCAACATCGAGCTGTCTATATCACAAACGGGCTTCGAACTGTGTACCTCCTACGTCATTACACAGCCTATATCGACAGTGGTGAACCTCATGCATATGACCCAATGCGTGCGCTTGTTTTTTAAGATCTTCAATCGCTTCGTGGACTCGAGCCATAAGGTCCTCCTCTGACGTTTTAGGAGTATCATGTGCCACACTCTTCATACAACTCCACAGAAAACAGTCGAGAGGTGTCAGATCTGGCGATAATGCTAGCCATGGAACTGGTCAACCTCACTAATCGATCAACATGAATGTGTGATGTTGAGATGATTCCGCATATTTGCATCAAAGTGTGCTGGAGCTCAAGTCGGCCATTTCCGACTTCCAGTCTGAATTGGTTTCCGGATTTAATGTGGAATATGGAAGAGGAGGTTTCGCGTGTATTTTTTAAGAGAATATTCTAGTATTTTATTTATAAGTATGTTAATATGTGTTATTTTTCTTCGTTCTAATTTGAATTCATTTACTTTTTATTTGAAGTTATTTTTTATTGCTTATATATATTTGTGTGTATATATATTAACACAGCAGGATGCGCACCAAGGACTCCATTGAGAAATTTAGCACATGCGCATGCGCATGCTCAGTACACAGATGGCTAAAGGGTTGCATACATTCCGTATTAAAATACCAAAAGGAATGTTAACAAATTGTCACAACCGTTCGTTCCCAAACTTCGATGCTCTCCAGTATCCAAACTGTGCACTTCCGGACAGGGGTTCCTATTTGAAAACCGATCAGTTTGCCATCCCGCACAACATATAAGCATATTATATATATTTAAACACATTCACACTCTCATTCATTCTTCCAGACTCTAGGGAGGATGGGGGAAAAATTCTGGCTAAAGAAAAATTACCCCCTCCAGCTGGGAATCAAACCCAGGACCCCTTGAGTATGAAGAAAATGTTTTATTCTGGTATTAAAATGTGTTTCTCCAATACTTTCGTATAAACAATAATTTGTTTCGTCACTCGTAGCAACTCTAAAACAGCAGTGATTTAAAGCTTTATAATCCATTGTTACTATATTTTTATTTCATTTCTGTAACTAAACTTCAAGTTATACTAATTAACAGAAACAAACTTTGATCAATTACATTATATATTTATGTTACATAATGTCATGTTTAACATAGATTGATATGACCACAATGACAATGGTTCGCATATACTTATCTTTTAATTTATAACGAATATATATTTATAATATATATCTGTCACTTCTTTTAGTTTATTTATAACCATTATTTTCAAGGTAACCAGAATTTGTCACTATATTCCCACCCAGCGACAATAAATCTACATATTTATTTAAAATGTTGGTTTCTAGTGCCTTGCATATGGCAGTGAAGCCATTAGCATTATTTATTTAAAATAATTACTCTGATTTATCTTTTGGTAAGGTAATATTGGATGCCCCCGAGATTAAGGTATATTGAAAGTTTCGTGAAAATTATTGTACTCTGCAATACTAAAATGTTAAATTTTTCACTCAATATTAAACTATTTCTTGTCCGCGTATAATACCATATAGTAATATTATTTGTCATGTTTTAGCCCGCGAGTCATTAATTCGGAATTCACTTTATTTGCTGCTTCTATAACTTCAACAATTTTACGTATTACTGTTGCTTTCTGTGAATACTGGACGCTTATCCTCTATTCCATTCACTAGGAGTATGGAAGTCTTCCAAAGGACGTTCATTGTTCTAAAATTGTTTTTGTCTGCCAAATATTTGAGACCAATGTTTATACCGTTTGGTACTGAGAATTTTTTATTCTTTAACGATTTGAGTGTGTTATCAACATTCGTCACTTTCGATTGGATTGATTTCCTCTATTGTGATAAATGCAAAGTCGATATCCTCTCCGTTTACGTATCAAATAACCTACGATAAAAAGATATCAATTTTCTTTTGTTATGTGTTTTATGTTTGCTGTATCCCTTTCTGCTGAGTTTAAGTGTCTCATTGTTTTATAGGTTATGGCTTGCGTTCCATGACAAAGCGTTTAATGGAACTTATAAGATTCTCTCAAGTTTCGCGTTTCAGTTTTCCTGCTTCTCTTTCCGCGATAAAACATTTATGTTTGCATTCCAGTTTCCCTTATCAAAAGCTGTTCGAACATACTTCAAATAAGTATTTTTGCCGCAGTGTATACTTTATTTTTCGTTACAGTTTTATATTCCTTTCATCTTTATTTTCGTGAGCCTCTGAAAGGTCTGATACGTTTAAAGTCAGTTGTGCAAAATGCTACCATTCTTCATTTAAATTGGTATTTGCAACTCTGTGAGTCATGTGTAAGTCGAAGCACTAGTTCTGTTATCCCAACTGAACAGCAGATGCACTTTGTGATTAGCTTTATTAACAGAAGTTTGACATCAAACTGCAAAAAATTAAATTAACTAAATCAAAACACATAATCTAAACATATTGTTCTTTATGTAAGCACTAATGGTTGTTCCTCGGCTTCACTGTATTTTCAAGAATATTCGTTTGTATTTGTCAGACTGCATGAAATCTCTAAACTATCTAATCCTCTATCTCCTAACCAAAAAAAGTTGAAATTCTTCAGTTCGCCATTATTTAATTGCCTTTTTAAAAATGTTATTGGATAATTTAATCGCAACAAAGTACATTAGTTTTGATAATTATCACTAGGGCTCGGATTTTTAGGTAAATACATATTTTGTTTGCGTTCTAATATGAACCTGAAACTTAGTTTAATGTTCTGGATATTTACACAGGGCCAAATATTTTAACTTATATTGCACATAAAAATGCATATTTTCTGATGCTTTATGTAAATAAGTATTTTCAGGTATTCACATAAATTACACAAAAATCGCATAAAGGAAATATTTGTAAAATAAATCACATAAAAACAGCAGCAGAATTATTTTTAACAAGTCACCATCCATGTCTTTAATGCTCAAATACACAAGCCCGATGTCGCAGCTTGTTATTCATTATTAAAAGTACTGATATGTCAGCTATAGTATTCCTTCATTTCGAAAAAAATATAAACATCCTGCTTACTCTAGCTACATAAGTCTGCAAGATAACCGGAAATTCCTCCACTGCCATGTGCTTGGTTAAGTATGTGCTACCGCTTCACCACCCGTTAGTACATATTTGTTAAACTGTATATCAATTAGTCATTTGTAAATCCAAAAGTTTATATAACCTTCTAATTAGTTTTGGGTTGGGAAGTAATATATCGATAGTTTTGAGTTCACAATGGATTAAACATGCCCAGAGCGACAAGCAGTGCAACTTACCTTGTGCAACAATATGCTGCGGAATTTAAGGGTACCTTCAATTGTGATGGTAAAATCCTGTTTATTAGCTCAGCCATTCAGATCAAAAAATATATTTTAGTGTTTTATCACATATTTTTTACCTTTTAGCACATATTTTTGACATTTTTAGCAGATAAAAATAAATATTTTCCTAGTTTTTAGCACGTAAGAATTGATCCCTAATTATCATATACACAATAACATGAAACATATATAGCTGGTGTCTTCCAATGAAGATCCTCTTCTATTGTTATGTGCTTAGAAGATCAGCGTCTCTTGTCTCCTAGGGTGATTTGATTGACAAGAGTTACTGTGGTCAATGAATGTGTAATGAAGTCTAGTGTAGTGTTTCTTAAGAATGTTGATGATTTCTGGAATGTGAAAATTTCTATGGAGAGTAGTATTGCTCATGAAACAAGGTGCATTAGTGATCAGTCTTGGGGCCCTATTCCGGAATGTTTGTGTTTTCTTGATGTTAGAATTTGTAGCAGAACCCCATATGCCACATCAGTAGCTCCAAATTGGTCTAATTACAGAGAAGTAAATTATCTTACTGAGGCGCTGAGGGCGCTGTATTAAGAATTTGATCTCATGCACCCTATTTCTTAGTTTGTAGACTAAATTCGTGATATGTTTCAAGTTAAAGGATATCCAAAATCAGAAATATCTTACTGTTTGGCTCGAGATATGATTTCTGTGCCAGTTGCCTTTGCTGCCGAAATATTGTGCGCCAGTTTCGGTTTCGCTCTTCTTTTGAGAATAACAAACAAGCATTTCATGTACTTCATCCATTACTTCACAATAAAATTATAAGGAAACGGTATTTGCGTTATTCGAAAAATCGACTTCTGTGTTGATCTATGTAGGGACTGATGCTCAAAATGTCTTTTGTTAATGCCGGAAATGACATCGAGTAAATATTATTTTATATTCATGATTCTGCAAAGTTGTAATGTTTGTTCTATTTATTGAAAGTACAAGGAGTGCCTTTTTCTATGATAATCTTATGTTACAGTTCTTCCTATGTTAGCTTCACTACTTCTTAGTCAATGAAAGAAATATATCCTTAAATCGACAAAATTCAATCTAATCTAAAGCTTACGAACGTTTTTTCTTTGTAGGAACACTACATTGAATATGACTAAGATGACCACCCTTGTAATATGACATATCAGAATTAAATGTACATAACTGTGCCCATAAAATATTTTAATAAATACCGTTCTTTTTAGAAATATGATTATAAGCTAGGTATGTTTCCCATTCGTATAAAAGGAGGCATTTCAGGCAAAATGAAATGTGCTTACTGTTTAACAGCTACCTCGTCTCTACTGCTATAATTGTTACTTC